>JAREIK010014764.1:0-106074 GCA_029783825.1 Sapria himalayana
ATAGATTATTAATTTATTTTTTGATCATTATTAGAATATTTATAAATAAAATAGTTTATATTGAATTTATATGATGTATAAATATAATTATTATTATAACTAAATATTGAATTAACTTTTGAAAAAAATTTAAAAATTCTTATATTTTCAAAGGTTATAACCTTAAAAAATGAGAAAAAATAATAAAAATAAATTTTTTGTTATTTCATTTTTTAAATAAAATCTATAAATCATTAAATGCTTCATACTTAAAAAATATAGATAAACTTTATATAAATTCTTAAACGACAAAACATGTAAATAAGTAAAATATTAAACTGTTATACATTAATAATAATTCATAAACCTCATTTTAATTTTTATTCAATATAATTTTATATTTTTATTTTAATTATTTATCAGTTTATTTTTATTGAAATATTAATTACAAAATAAATTATTAGTGAGACTGATATAAATGAAATTAAACCAGTATACCCTAAATAATAAAGAATAAATCTCATTTTTTTAATTATAATTTTAAATATTCATTTTAATTATTTATTTTTTTATTTTTATATAAATATTAATTACAAAATAAATTATGAGTTAAAAAAATATACTTTATATAAATTATTTTTCATCGAAAGAATATAGATAAACTTATTAAAAGAAAAAAAAATTAAAAACAAAAAATTATTATATAATAATAAAATTTGCTATGCTTCTGAATCATTATAGGTTTTGTAATTATATTTAAATTGATATCTATCTTATTAATAATAGATTATTAATTTAATTTTTGATCATTATTAGAATATTTATCAATAAAATTGTTTGTATTGAATTTATATGATATTTTAATATAATGATAATTATGACTAAATATTGAATTCACTTTTTAAAAAAATTTTAAAATTATTATATTTTCAAAGTTTATAACCTATGAAAATGTGAAAAAAAATATATATATATTTTATTGATATTTCATTATTTAAATAAAACCTATAAACAACTAAATGCCTAAACACTTAATTCAATAATTCCTAAATCTCTAAAACCATAAATAATAAATAATAATCATTTTAAATCTGTAATCCTAAATAATAAATAATAAATCTCAATATTATTTTTTTCATTATAATTTTAAATATTCATTTTAATTAATTATTTGTTTATTTTTATATAAATATTAATTACAAAATAAATTATGAGTTAGACAAATATAATTTATATAAATTATTTTTCATCTAAAAATATATATAAACTTATAAAAACAATAAAAAATTAAAAACTAAAATTTATTATATAGTAATATTTTGCTCTCCTTCTGAATCATTTTTGATTTTTTACTTAAATTTTAATTGATATTTATCTTATTAATAATTGTTTATTAATTTATTTTTTGATCATTATGAGAAATTTATCAATAAAATTGTTTATATTGAATTTATATGATATATAAATATAATGATTATTATAACTAAATATTGAATTCACTTTTGAAAAATTTTAAAAATTATTATGTTTTCATGATTATAACCTTTTGAAATATGAAAAAATAATAAAAATAAATTTTATGTTATTTTATTTTTTAAATAAAACATATAAACCACTAAATGCATACACAGTTATATCAGTAAACTCCTAAACCTCATAATGCCTAAATACATAAACCATTAAACCACTATATACTACTTAATAAATTAAATTTATATTTCAATTTATTATTATTTTAAATATTCATTTTAATTATTTATTAGTTTATTTTTATTGAAATTTTTATAACGAAATAAATTATGAGTGCGACACTAATAATTTAAATAATTTATTTTTGATCAAAAAATTTATAAGCTTATAAAAGAAGTAATAATTAAAAAATTAAAAAATTATTATCCGCTAATATATTTTACTTTAATTTTGAAACAATTTGGGTTTTGTAAATATTTTTTAATTAATATCTATCTTATTATTAATAGTTTATTAATTTAATTTTTGATCTATATTATAATATCTATCAATAAAATTATTTATATTGAATTTATATCATATATAATTATTAATATTATTATAACTAAATATTATATTCACATTTTAAAAAATTTTAAATATTAATTTATTTTCAAAGGTTATAACCTTTGAAAATCAGAAAAAATCTAAAAAAAATTATTTTTTATTTTTTAAATAAAACCTATAAACCACTAAATGCCTAAAAACATAAATTGTAAACTATGAACGACAAGACTCCTAAATAATCAAACCATTAAACCAGTATACCACATATAATAAATCATAAATCTCTTTTTAATTTGTATTCATTATAATTTTAAATATTCATTTTAATTATTTATTAGTTTATTTTTATATAAATATTAATTACAAAATAAATAATGAGTTAGACAAATATAATTTTAATAATATATTTTTATTCAAAAAAAATATAAGCTTATAAAAAGAAGTAAAAATTTAAAAACATAAATGTATTATTTAGTAATATATTTTTACTTTGATTTTGAATCATTATATATTTGTTTTACAATTATATGTCAATTGCTATCAATCTTATTAATAAAAGTTTATTAATTTATTATTTGATCATTTTTATAATATATAACAATAAAATTACTTATATTCAATTTAAATGTCTTACAAATATTAAGATTATTTTATTATTTAAATAAAACTTATAAACCACTAAATGATTAAACATTTAAATCTCTGGACTCCTAAACCCCAAAACCCTCTAAAAACATAAACCATTAAACCTATATAACCGAAATAATAAATAATAAATCTCATTTTAATTTGTATTCTTTATAATTTTAAATATTCATTTTAATTATTTATTAATTTATTTTTTATATAAATATTAATTACAAAATAAATAATGAGTAAGTCAAATATAATTTTAATAATTTATTTTTAATCAAAAAAATATATAAGCTTATAAAAAGAAGTAAAAATTTAAAAACAAAATGTATTATTTAGTAATATATTTTTACTTTGATTTTGAATCATTATTTATTTGTTTTGCAATTATATTTTAATTGTTATCAATCTTGTTAATAAAAGTTTATTAATTTATTATTTGATCATTTTTATAATATATAACAATAAAATTACTCATATTCAATTTAAATGTCTTATAATTATCAAGATTCTTTCATTATTTAAATAAAACTTATTACCACTAAATGCCTAAACAATTAAATCTCTAGACTCCTAAACCCCAAAACCCCCTAAATACATAAACCATTAAACCTATATAACCTAAATAATAAATAATAAATCTAATTTTTATTTGTAATCATTATAATTTTAAATAGTTATTTTAATTATTTTTTAATTTATTTTTATAGAAATATTAATTACAAATTAAATAATGAGTGAGACATATATAATTTAAATAAATTATTTTTTATCAAAAAAATAATCTTATAAAAATAAACAAAATTTCAAAAATTTAAAATTTTATTTAGTAATATAATATACTTTGATTTTGAATTATTTTGGTTTCTACAAATATATTTTAATTAATATCTATCTTATTAATAATAGTTAATTATTTTATTTTTTGTTCATTATAATAATATATATTAATAAATTTTTTTATATTGAATTTACTACAAATATAATTTTTAAGATATTATAACTAAGTATTGTATTCATATTTTATCACTATTAAAAAATTTTTATATTTTTAAAGGTTATAAACTTTGAAAATCACGAAAATTCATAAAAATAAATTTTTTGTTATTACTTTGATTAAATAAAACCTATAAACACCTAAATATGGAAACATATAAATCAAAAAAATTATTAACCCCAAAACTACAAAAAACATAAACAATTAAATAGTTATACCCTAAATAATAAATAATAAATCTCATTTTTATTAGTATTCATTATAATTTTAAATAGTTATTTTAATTATTTTTTAATTTATTTTTATAGAAATATTAATTACAAATTAAATAATGAGTGAGACATATATAATTTAAATAAATTATTTTTTATAAAAAAAATAATCTTATAAAAATAAACAAAATTTCAAAAATTTTAAAATTTTATTTAGTATTATAATATACTTTGATTTTGAATTATTTTGGTTTCTGCAAATATATTTTAATTAATATCTATTTTATTAATAATAGTTAATTATTTTATTTTTTGTTCATTATAATAATATATATTAAAAAATTTTTTTATATTGAATTTACTACAAATATAATTTTTAAGATATTATAACTAAGTATTGTATTCATATTTTATAACTATTAAAAAATTATTATATTTTTAAAGGTTATAAACTTTGAAAATCACGAAAATTCATAATAATAAATTTTTTGTTATTTCTTTGATTAAATAAAACCTATAAGCACCTAAATGTGTAAACATATAAATCAAAAAACTCATTAACCCAAAAACTACAAAAAACTTAAATAATTAAATAGTTATACCCTAAATAATAAATCATAAATCTCATTTTTATTAGTATTCATTATAATGTTAAATATACATTTTATTATTTATTATTTTATTTTTATAGAAATATAAAATAAAAGATAAAATATTAGCGAGACAAATATAAAATAAATAATTTATTTTTCATTAAAAAATATATAGGCTTATAAAAGGATACAAAAATTTAAAAATTTAAAATTAATATTTCGTTAAATATTTAACTTTGATTTTGAATCATTTTAGGTTTTGAAAATATATTATAAACTATATTTATCTTTTTAATAATTGTTTATTACTTTTATATGATCATTATTATAATATATATCAATAAAATAGTTTATATTGAATTTATATGATATATAATTATTATGATTATTATAACTTCATAGTATATTCGCTTTTCAAAAAAAATTTATAAATTATTATATTTTCAAAGGTTATAATATTAAAAAATAAGAAAAAATAAAAAAAAATAAATTTTTTGTTATTTCATTTTTTATATAAAACCTATAAACCACTAAATGACTAAATTCTAAAATGACTAAACTCCTAAACCCCGAAGCCCATAATACTTAAAACATTAAATTAGTATTGTCCAAATAATAAATCATAAATCTAATTTTTTTTAGTAATCATTATAATTTTAATTATTCACTTTGATTATTTATCAGTTTATTTTTATAGAAATATTAATTACAAAATAAATCATTAATGCGACATATTTAGTTTAAATAATTTATTTTTCATTAGAAAATTGCATATAAAAAAGTCAAATTTTTAAAAATAAATAATTATTATTTGGTAATATAGCTTATTTTGATTTTGAATCATTTTAGATTCTACAATTATATTTTAATTTATATCATTCTTATAAATACTCATTTATTGATTTATTTATTGATCATTATTATAATATTTATCAATAAAATTTTTTAAATTATTTTAAATAATTTTATTAATTACAATTCTTTTTATAAGCTTATATTTTATTTGATGAAAAATAAAATATTTAATTTATATTTGCATCACACAAAATTTATTTTGTAATTAATAATTTAATTAATTATTTAAATTATATTTATGGTTTACGAGTTTAAATGTTTAAGTATTTAGGAGCTTTTGTGTTTAGGAGTTTAGAGGTTTAAGTGTTTAGGCATTTAGTGGTCTATAGCTTTTATTTAAATATTGAAAAAAAAAATAAATTATGTTTGATATTTTTTCAAATTTTCAAAGATTATAACCTTTGAAAATATAATAATTTTCAAATCTTTTTAAAAATGTGAATATAATATTTAGTAATAATAATTATTATAACAATATATAATATAAACTAAATATAAACAATTTTATTAATATATATTATATCAACTATCAAAAAATAAATTAATAAACTATTATTAATATGATAGATATAAATTAAAATTTAATTAGAAAAACTAAAATGATTCAATATCAAAGTAAATTTATTACTAAATAATACTTTTTGTTTTTTAGTTTTTTCCTCATTTAATAAGATTATATATTTTTTGATAAAAAATAAATTATTTAAATTATATTTCTATCACTCATAATTTATTTTGTTATTAATATTTCAATAAATTATTTAAATTATATTTAAGGTTTACGAGTTTAAAGGTTTAAGTATTTAAGGGCTTCAAGTTTAAAAGTTTAGAGATTTATGTGTTTAGGTATTTAATGGTTTATAAGTTTTATTTAAACAATGATATAACAAAAAATTTATTTTTTGTTATTTTTTCTAATTTTTTAAGGTTATAACCTTTGAAAATATAACAATTTTTAATTTTTTTTAAATGTGAATAATATATTTAGTTTTGATAATATTAATAATTATATATCATATAAATTGAATATAAACAATTATATAGATAGTTAATATATTAATAATCAAAAAATAAATTATTAAACTATTATAAATAAGATCGATATTATTTAAAATATATTTGCAAAACCTAAACTGATTCAAAATCAAAGTATTATAAATTACTAAATAATAATGGTTTTGATGTATTGCTTCATTTTATATGTTTATATTTTGTGTTCTTAAAAGTATATTATTTAAATTATATTTGTCATACTCATAATTTATTTTGTAATAAATATTTCTATAAAAAAAACTAATAAATAATTAAATGAATATTTAAAATTATATTAAATAGAAATAAAAATTAGATTTATTAATTATTATGTACTATATAGTGGTTTAATGGTTTATGTTTTTAGGTATTACGGGGTTTAGGAGTATACTGATTTAATTGTGTATGCATTTAGTTGTTTATAGGTTTTATTTAAAAAATAAAATAACAAAAAATAAATTTTTTGTTATATTATTGTTTAAATAAAACTTATAAACCATTAAATACCTAAACATATAAATCTCTAAACTCTTAAATCCCTAAACCCCTAAACACTTAAACCTTTAAACTCGTAAACCTTAAATATAATTTAAATAATTTAGTGAAATATTAATTACAAAATCAATTATGAGTGATTCAAATATAATTTAAATAATTTTTTTATCAAAAAATATATAATCTTATTAAATGAAGCAAAAACTAAAAAACAAAAATTATTATCTAGTAATAAATTTTACATTGTTTTGAAATCATTTTAGGTTTTTTAATTATATTTTAATTTATATCTATCATATTAATAATCGCATATTAATTTATATTTTGATAAATGATATCATATCTATCAATAAAATTGTTTATATTTAGTTTATATTATATATAATTATAATGCTTATTATTACTAAAAATTGTATTCATTTACACCTTTTTGGGTATTGTTAGCTTGCATACATAACTCATTTAACATAAAAAGAAAGAAATAATACTTTTCATATCCATGAGGATATAAAAAAAAGGCTTAGATATGCCAATTAAAATAATTTTTTTGATTCTTGATTGAAAGAGAGCCCATACTTCTTGCCCTTCTTAAACCACCCTGGGGCTAGTTTGTTCTAATAGGCTATAAGGTGGTTATTTTTTTAGAGGTAAACTATGTTTTAAAAAATTTTCTTTGAGTGTGTGCATGAGAGATATTTTAGAAGAAATTACAATAATCAATATAAATAGCATCCTAAACAACTAGCTATTTCAACACATAGGGGTATAAATTTGGTTTAGTCTGTTAGGGTATAAATAGCACAGTGATTCAACATCAAATATGATGAGATATAATAGAGATAAAGTAAAAGCTATTATTATTTTGGTTAGAGCTTTAGCAATCATTATAGAGTTGAGAGAGGAACAAAATAAATTATTTTAATTATTCTGTATAAATTTAATTTTTATTTTAATTATTTATCAGTTTATTATTATAGAAAAATTAATTTCAAAATAAATTATTAGTGAGATATATCTAATTTAATTAAACCGGTATATCCTAAATAATAAAGAATAAATCTCTTTTTTTTAGTTTGATTTTAAATATTCAAATTTAATTATTTATTTGTTTATTTTTATATAAATATTAATTACAAAATAAATTATGAGTTAGACAAATATAATTTATAAAATTATTTTAAATCAAAATAATATAAATAAACTTTTTAAAAATAAAAAAAAATTTAAAAACAAAAAATTATTATTTAGTAATATTTTTTGCTTTGCTTCTGAATCATTTTAGGTTTTGTAATTATATTATCAATGATATCTTTCTTATTAATAATAGATTATTAATTTATTTTTTGATCATTATTAGAATATTTATCAATAAAATAGTTTATTTAGAATTTATATGATATATAAATATAATGATTATTTTAACTAAATATTGAATTCAATTTTGAAAAAAATTTTTAATTATTATATTTTATAAGGTTATAACCTTTGAAAATATCAAAAAATAATAAAAATAAATTTTTTGTTTTTTTATTTTTTAAATAAACCCTATAAAATACTAAATGCAAACACAGTTAAATAAGTAAACTCCTAGACCCCGTAATGCCTAAATACAGTAACCATAAACCGATTTATAATACATAATAAATAATAAATCTAATTTTTATTTCTATTTATTATAATTTTAAATATTCATTTTAATTATTTATTAGTTTATTTTTATAGATATATTTATTACAAAATAAATTATGAGTGCGACAAATATAATTTAAATAATTTATTTTTTATGAAATAATATATACACGCATATAAAAGATGTAAAAATTTAAAAATTTAAAATTATTATCTTGTAATATATTTTACTTTAATTTTGAATTAAATTGGGTTTTGTAAATATTTTTAAATTAATTTCTATCTTTTTATTAATAGTTTATTAATTTAATTTTTATCATTATTATAATATCTATTAATAAAATTGTTTATATTGAATTAATATGATATATAATTATTAATATTATTATAACTAAAATATTATATTTACATTTAAAAAAATTTTAATTATTTTTATATTTTCAAAGGTTATAACCTATGAAAATGAGAAAAAATTATAAATTTTTTTTTATTATTTTTTTTAAAATAAAACTTATAAACCACTAAATGCCTAAAAACATAAATCGCTAAATTTTCAAATGACAAAACATCTAAATACTTAAACCATTAAACTGGTATACATTAATAATAAATCATAAATCTCATTTTAATTTTTATTCAGTATAATTTAAAATTTTATTTTAATTATTTATTAGTTTATTTTTATATAAATATTAATTACAAAATAAATTATTAGTGTGACAGATATAATTAAAAGTAAACTGGTATACCCTAAATAATAATTAATAAATATCATTTTTTTTTCATTATAATTTTAATTATTCATTTTATTTATTTATTTGTTTATTTTTATATAAATATTAAATACAAAATAAATTATGAGTTAGACAAATATAATTTATATAAATTATTTTTAATCAAAAAATATACATAAACTTTTTAAAATAAAAAAAATTTCAAAACAAAAGATTATTATATTGTAATATAATTTGCTTTGCTTTTGAATTATTTTAGGTTTGAAATTATATTTTAATTGATATCTATCTTATTAATAATAGATTATTAATTTATTTTTTGATCATTATTAGAATATTTATCGATAAAAAAATTTATATTGAATTTATATGATATATAAAGATAATTATTATTATAACTAAATATTGTATTTACTTTTGAAAAAAATTTTAAAATTATTATATTTTCAAAGGTTATAACATTTGAAAATGTGAAAGAATAAAAAAAATATTTTTTCTTTGTTATTCTATTGTTTAAATAAAACCTATACATCACTAAATGCCTAAGCATTTAATTTACTAAACTACAAAATCCAAATACCTCTATATAGATAATCCTTTAAATCGGTATACCCTATTTTAATAATTAATATATTTCATTTTTATATATTTTCATTATAATTTAAAAAATTCATTTAGATTGTTTAGTTTTTTATTTTTATATATGTATTAATTATAAAATAAATTATGAGTTAAAAATATAATTTATAAAAATTATTTTTAATCAAAAAATTGATAAGCTTATATAAAGAATAAAAATTTAAAAACAAATATTTATTATTTAGTAATATATTTTGCTTTGATTTTGAATCATTTTAGGTTTTGATATTATATTTTAAGTAATATCAATCTTATTCATAATAGATTTTTAATTTATTTTTTGATAATTATTAGAATATCTATCAATAAAAATGTTTATATTTAATTTATATGATATATAATTATTATGATTATTATAAATAAATATTGTATTCACTTTTAAAAAAAATTTAAAAATTATTATATTTTCAAAGGCTATAATCTTAAAAAATGAGAATAAATAATAAAAATAATTTTTTTATTTATTTTATTTTTTAAATAAAACCTATATACCATTAAATGCTTACTTACTAAAATTAGTAAGCTCAAACTCTGAAACCCCTAAATACATAAACATTTTAACATCTATATACTACTTAATAAATAATAAATCTCATTTTTCTTTCTATATATTATAATTTTAAATATTCATTTTAATTATTTATAGTTTAATTTTATAGAAAAATTACTTACAAAATAAATTTCAAGTGAGACAAATATTATTTAAATTATTTATTTTTAATCAAAAGAAAATAAGCTTATAAAAAGAAAAAATAAGCTTATAATATTTAGTTATAAGAATATTAATAATTATATATGATATAAATTCAATATAAATAATTTTATTGATAGATATTATAATAATGATAAAAAATTAAATTAATAAACTATTAATAATAAGATAGATATTAATTAAAAAATATTTAAAAAACCCAAATTGATTCAAAATTAAAGTAAAATATATTACTGGATAATAATTTTTCATTTTTAAATTTTTACTTCTTTTATAAGCGTATATATATTTTTTGATTAAAAATAAATTATTTTAATTATATGTGTCGCACTCATAATTTATTTTCTAATAAAAATTTCTATAAAAATAAACTAATAAATAATTAAAATGAATATTTAAAATAATAATAAATTAAAATATAAATTCAATTTATTAAGTAGTATATATCGGTTTAAAGGTTTATGTATTTAGGCATTACGGGGTTTAGGAGATTACTGATATAACTCTGTATGCATTTAGTGGTTTATAGGTTTTATTTAAAAAATAAAATAACATAAAATTTATTTTTATTATTTTTTCATATTTCCAGAGGTTATAACCTTCAAAATATAATAATTTTTAAATTTTTTTAAAAGTGAATTCAATATTTAGTTATAATAATCATTATATTTATATATCATATAAATTTAATATAAACAATATTATTGATAAATATTCTAATAATGATCAAAAAATAAATTAATAATCTATTATTAATAAGATAGATATCAATTAAACCTTTGAAAATATAATAATTTTTAAATTTTTTTCAAATGTGAATTCAATATTTAGTTATAATAATCATTATATTTATATATTATATAATTTCAATATAAATAAATATTATTGATAAATATTCTAATAATGATCCAAAAATAAATTAATAATTTATTATTAATAAGATAGATATCAATTAAAATATAATTACAAAACCTATAATGCTTTAGAAGCAAAGCAAATTATATTACTATATAATAATTTTTTGTTTTTAATTTTTTTTTTCTTTTAATAAGTTTATCTATATTTTTTTTGATGAAAAATAATTTATATAAATTATATTTGTCTAACTCATGATTTCTTTTTTAATTAATATTTATATAAAAATAAACAAATAAATAATTAAAATGAATATTTAAAATTATAATTAAAAAAAAATGAGATTTATTCTTTATTATTTAGGGTATACTAGTTTAATTTAAATTATATCTGTCTCACTAATAATTTATTTTGTAATTAATATTTCAATAAAAATAAAATGATAAATAATTAAAATAAAAATTTAAAATTATACTGAATAAAAATTAAAATGTTATTTATGAATTATTATTAATGTATACCAGTTTAATATTTCAAGTATTTAGAGGTTTTGTCACTTAGGACTTTAGCGATTTATGTTTTTAGGCGTTTAGTGGTTTATAGGTTTTGTTTAAAAAATGATATTACAAAATAATTATTTTTTTATATTTTTTCACATTTTCAATGGTTATAACCTTTGACAATATAAAAATTTTAAAATTTTAAAAAATGTGAATACAATATTTAGTAATAATAATCATTATAATTATATATAATATAAACTAAATATAAACAATTTTATTTATAGATATGATATCAATTATCAAAAAATAAATTAATATGTTATTATTATTATGATGGATATAAATTAAAATATAAATGCAAAACCTAAAATTATTCAAAATCAAAGTAAAATTTATTACTAAATAATAATTTTTGTTTTTTTAGTTTTTGCTTCTTTTTATAAGCTTATATATTTTTTTGATGAAAAATAAGTTATCTAAATTATATTTGTATCACTAATAATTTATTTTGTAATTAATATTTTAATAAATTATTTAAATTATAAATAAGGTTTACGAGTTTAAACGTTTAAGTATTTAGGGCCTTTTGGGTTTAGGAGTTTAGATGTTTAAGTGTTTAGGAATTTAGTGGTTTATAAGTTTTATTTAAACACTGATATAGCAAAAAATTTATTTATATTATTTTTTCTAATTTGTGAAGATTATATCCTTTGAAAATATAATAATTTTTAATGATCTAGAGGTTTTATTTAAAAAATGAAATAACAAAAAATTTATTTTTTTTTTATTTTTTCACATTTTCAAAGTTTAAACCTTTGAAAATATAATAATTTAAAATTTTTTGTCAAAAGCGAATACAATATTTAGTTATAATAATCATTATATTTATATATCATATAAATTCAATATAAAATTTTTTATTGATAAATATTCTAATAATTATAAAAAAATAAATTAATAATCTATTATTAATAAGATAGATATCAATTAAAATATATTTACAAAACCTAACATGATTCATAAGCAAAGAAAAATATCTTACTATATAAAAATTTTTTGTTTTGAGATTTTTAATTTCTTTGAAAAAATTTATCTATATTATTTTGATGAAAAATAATTTATATAAATTATATTTGGGAAACTCATAATTTATTTTGTAATTAATATTTATATAAAAATAAACATATAAATAATTAAATTTGAATATTTAAAATTAAAATGGAAAAAAAATGAGATTTTTTCTTTATTATATAGGATATACCGGTTTAATTAAAATTAGATTAGTCTCACTAATAATTTTATTTTGCAATTAATATTTGTATAAAAATAAACAGATAATTAATTAAAATAAATATTAAAATTATACTGAATAATTAAAATAATTTATTTTGTTCCTTTCTCAACTCTAGAATGATTGCTAAAGCTCTAACCAAAATAATATGAGCTTTTACTTTATCTCGATTATGTCTCATCATTTTTGATGTTGAATCACTAGGCTATCAAAGGTAATTTGACTCATGTACGCTAACAGACTAAACCAAAGTTGTACCCCTGTGTGTTGAAATAGCTAGTTGTTGAGGATGCTATTTATATTGATTATTGTAATTTCTTCTAAAAAATCTTTCATGCACACACTAAAAGCAATTTTTATTAAAATAAAGTTCACCTCTAAAAAAATAACCACCTTGTAGCCTATTAGAACAAACTAGCCCAAGGGTGATTTGAGCAGGTAAAGAAGTATGGGCTCTCTTTCAATAAAGAATCAAAAAATTTTTTTATTGGCATGTCTAAGCCTTTTTTTATATCCTCGTGGATATGAAAAATTTCATTTCTTTGTTTTTATATTAAATGATTTATGTATACAAGATCACAATACCCAAAAAGGTGTAAATTGGCATGTCTAAGCTTTTTTTTATATCCTCATGGATATGAAAAGTATCATTTCTTTCTTTTTATATTAAATGAGTTATGTATACAAGCTCACAATACCCAAAAAGGTGTTAATGAATCATATTCAAATGTATAAAAGGTTTTAATCATTGCTCAAAATATTAGTCTTGCATATTGACACTTGAGGTCACAAATCAAAGGAAAAAGCCATTGTCATATTTCCAATCCCAAGAATTTTAGCTATAGAAAGTTATAAAGAGTAGTAATCAAGCTTTAACTATATCTAGGGTCATGACTTTTGCCCTTGAGGAATGTCTAAAGTTACAATCATTCCTAGACCAATGACTTTGCAATATAAAGATAAAATGCACAAGCTATCGTCATATCCAATATTGTGACCCAGTATTATAGTGATTAAATATGTATTCATGATCATTCTTAGTACCATAATAATATGTTCAATAGAGAGACACAAGTTATGGCATATTCTCATCGATATGATTTTGTGTAAGAGACAAAATATACAATCATGACCATTGGTAATGTTAGAATAATCTAAAGCAAGAAAGAGATTGAATCCATAACTCACCCCTTAAGTCATGACTTTGTGTTAAATATACAAAAAGATAAATCTATGACATTCCTAAAAGTTGCGAATTTCAAAGTGAAAAACATGAGATTTAGGATTTATGGTTTTTGGATTAGGGTTATAGTTTATCGTTTAAAGTTTAGCATTAAAAGTTTAGGGTTTATAGTTTTTTTTTTGTTTTTTTTTTCGGAAAATACACACTTTATTTATCATTTAGGCACCCAACTTACAAGAGACTAAAAAGCTGACTAATTTAGGCCAGCCCACCAAATCCTATGCACCTTAATGATTCTATGCATAAAATACATAAAAAACATAAAGCCTAATAATTCCAAGCATACGAATACAACTAAAATCACCTGGCTTTGTCGGACTTCAGAGTTGGCATTGATTCATTATGCACACTGCGTCCTTTCCATTCGGATTTGTCCAAGTCTTTTGGAGGAACCTGAATGATGCACCATATTAAAACTATGCAAATATAAGATTGTGCATGTGTGTGACATGCTACATCAAGCTTTTGCCTATGTCATTGATATACAATGGAATACATGTAAAACTGAATACCCATAAATCCACAAGTCCATATCTACGGTACTTTTTCAATTCATTTTTACCTCTGAATTCCACATTCTTTTGCTCCAATGATCCTCAAAATAGTATCTCTTGGGTTAGAATGCTTTTTCCTCGAGCTCCAAGAAGTGGCTCTATGTTGCACCGACAAAATATCAAAAAATATGCATGCATCAGTGTGTATGTGTGATGAGGTCCATCTCATAGTCTAATTATCTACGTATACAACCAAGCTAGAATACAAGTAAAATTACAAAATACTATAAAGATGGGTCTTCTGCTCCTAGGAGAGTAGCATCGCCTAATGTTTATTTACAAAATGCATTAGTGGGCCCCACTTGAAGATACTCATGGGTCCAGTTGCTTTCATTGCATGGTACATAAAGAACAGACAAGATTCTGTGTGTGAGTATGTGATGATCTGTCTCTGCAAGTACATGGTGCATACAAAGTCCAAAATACAAATATGACTACAAACATAAACTACAAGTTTGAATCTTTCGCTCCCATTTGTATGGTCTGGACTCCATTGCTTACTGGCCCTGCTTGGTGATGCTTCGGATTTTTCCGGCTCTCCAATTAATCATGGATTACCAGCTACTCTTGTTGGGCGACGGTTGTGTGGCGCGCTATGCTGCCTGATAGGGCTAGTGGGACCCACTCCTATCTACTCCTGGGTTTACTTCCGACCACTTTGCTCGGTCTCGTCAGTTCTTTGAATGTTATCATTCTGACTTGCTAGTGGGGCCCTCTACAAGCCGGTGGCCCATACTTCTGTCTACCTCCAGGACTTGCTGGCCCCTCTAAATGCTACACCAAAATGAACAAGAATATGTGCACGTGTGTACTGTGGTCCGTCACTAGGAGTTTAGTAATTTAAGTATTTATGTATTTTGTTGTTTATAGGTTTTATTTAAATAATTAAATAACAAAAAAAATTTTTTTATGATTTTTTTCTCATTTTCAAGGTTATAACCATTGAAAATATTATAATTTTTAATTTTTTGTTAAATGTTAATATAATATTTAATTATAATAATCATAAAAATTAAATATCATGTAAATTCAATATAAATAATTTTATTGATCAATATTATAATACTGATCAGAAAATAGATTAATAAACTATTATTAATAAAATAGATATTAATTAAAATATATTTTCAAAACCTAAAATGATTCAAAATCAAAGTAAAATATATTACTAAATAATAATTTTTTATTTTTAAAATTTTGATTCTTTTTATAAGCTTATAAATTTTTTTGATTAAGAAAAATTATTTAAATAATATTTGTGTCATTAATAATTATATTTTGCAATTAATATTTCCATAAAATAAAATTAATAAATAATTAAAATGAATTTTGAAATTATAATGAATACAAATAAAAAAGAGATTTATGATTAATTATCTAGGGTATACCAGTTTATTGGTTTAAGTATTTAGGAGTTTAGGAGTTTAGCGATTTAAGTGTTTAGGTATTTAGTAGTTTATATGTTTTATTTAAATAATGAAATAACAAAAAAATTATTTTTCAAATTTTTTATCAATTTTTAAGGTTATAACCTTTATAAATATAATAATTTTTAAATTTTTTTCCAATGTGAATACAATATTTAGTTATAATTAACTTAATAATTATATATCATGTAAATTTAAAATAAACAATTCTATTGATAGATATTAATAAACTAAATATAAATATAAATATAATAATGATCAAAAACCAAATTAATAAACTATTATTTTTTGATAGATATTTATATATTATTTATAAATACTTAAACCTTTAAAGATTGTTTAAATGTTTAAGTATATAAGGGATTTGTGATTTTGGGGTTTAAAAGTTTAATGATTTAAGTGTTTAGGCATTTAGTAGTTTATAGGTTTTATATAAACATTAAAATCACAAAAAATTTATTTTTGTGATTTTATCTCATTTTCAATAATGATAACCTTTAAAAATATAATAATTCTTAAATTTTTTACAAATGTAAATATAATATTTACTTATAATAATCTTTATAATTATATATCATGTAAATTCAATATAAACAATTTTATTGATAAATATTCTAATAATGATCAAAAAATAAATTAATAATCTATTATTAATAAGATCGATATCAATTAAAATATAATTACAAAACCTAAAATGATTCAAAAGCAAAGCAAAATATATTACTATATAATAATTTTTTGTTTTGAAAATTTTTTTTCTTTTAAAAAGTTTATATATAATCTTTGATGAAAAATAATTTATATAAATTATTTGACTATCTCAATTTATTTGTAATTAATATTTATATATAAATAAACAAATAAATAATTAAAATGAATATTTAAAATTATAATGAAAAATAATGAGATTTATTATTTATTATTTAGGGATACTGTTTTAATTTAAATTAGATCTGTCTCACTAATAATTTATTTTGTAATTAATATTTCTATAAAACTAAACTGATATATAATTAAAATAAAAATTTAAAATTATACTATATAAAATTTTAAATGAGATTTATGATTTATTATTACTGTATACCAGTTTAATGGTTTAAGTATTTAGAGGTTTTTTCATTTAGGATTTTAGCAATTTATGTTTTTAGGCTTTTAATGGTTTATATATTTTATTTAAATAAATAAAATATGAAAAAAAATTTCTTTAGTTTTTTATCATTTTCATAGGTTATAACCTCTGAAAATAAATAATATTTAAATTCAATACTTAGTTATAATAATATTAATAATTATATATCTTATAAATTCAATAAACAATTTTATTGATATATATTATATTAATGATCAAAATTAAATTTATTAACTATTTATATAAAGATAGATATTAATTAAAAAATAATTACAAAACCCAAATTGATTCAAAATTATTGTAAAATATATTTCTGGATAACAATTTTTAATTTTTAAATTTTTACTTCTTTTATAAGCATATATATTTTTTAAATTATATTTGTCGCACTCATAATTTATTTTGTAATAAATATTTCTATAAAAATATACAAATAAATAATTAAAATGAATATTTAAAATTATAATAAATAGAATTAAAATATGATTTATTAATTATTAAGTAGTTTATAGAGATTTAATGGTTTATGTATTTTGGTATTATGGGGTTTAGGAGTTATTTATAATTTAAAGTGAATACTATATTTAAAAAATAACAAAAATTTTTTTTTTTATTTTTTGATATTTTCAAAGGTTATAACCTTTGAAAATATAATAATTTTTAAATCTTTTTAAAAAGTGAATACAATATTTATTTATAATAATCATTATATTTATATATCATATAAATTCAATATAAATCTTTTTATTGGTAAATATTCTAATAATGATAAAAGAATAATTTAATAATCTATTATTAATAAGATAGATATCAATTTAAATATAATTATGAAACCTAAAATGATTCAGAAATAAAGCAAAATATATTACTATATAATATTTTTTTGTTTTTAATTTTTTTTCTTTTAAAAAGTTTTTCTATAATTTTTTATGAAAATTAATTATATAAATTAGATTTGTCAAACTCAATTTATTCTATCATTAATTTATATAAAAATAAATGAATAAATAATTAAGAAGAATATTTTAAATTATAATGAAAAAAAATAATGTTGAGATTTATTATTTATTATTTAGGGTATAACGATTTAAAATGATTATCTATTTTGGGTTTTCGTGATTTAGTAGTTATTGATTTAAGTATTTAGGGATTTAGTGGTTTATAGGATTTATTTAAACAATGAAAGAACAAAAAAATTATATTTGTTATTTTTTCACATTTTTAAAGGTTATAACATTTCAAAATATAATAATTTTAAAATTTTTTTAAAATGTGAATAAAATATTTTATAATAATAATCATTATAATTATATATAATATAAACTAATTATAAATAATTT
This sequence comes from Sapria himalayana, assembly GCA_029783825.1. NCBI lineage: Eukaryota > Viridiplantae > Streptophyta > Magnoliopsida > Malpighiales > Rafflesiaceae > Sapria > Sapria himalayana. The sequence continues at coordinate 18,869 of JAREIK010014764.1, forward strand.
ATTGATAGATATGATACCAATTATCAAAAATTAAATTAATAAACTATTATTAATATGATAGATATTAATTAAAATATAATTACATAACCTAAAATGATTCAAAATCAAAGTAAAATTTATATCTAAATAATAATTTAGGGGTTTTGTCATTTAGGAGTTTAGCAATTTATGTTTTTAGGCATTTAGTGGTATATAGGTTTTATTTATACAAAAAAATAAAAAATTTTTTTTTTATTTTTTTAGATTTTAAAAGGTTATAAGCTTTAAAAATAAAATAATTTTTAAAATCTTTTGAAATGTGAATACCATGTATAATTATATTGATCTTATTAGCTATATATCATATAAATTCAATATAAATAATTTTAATGATAATTAATATAATAATGATAAAAAATTTAATTAATAAACTATTATTAATAATATAAATATTAATTAAAATATATTTACATAACACAAAATGATTCAAAATCAAATCAAAATATATTACTAAATAATAATATTTAATTTTTAAATTTTTCTATCTTAATATTAATAGTTTATAAATTTAATTTTTGATCATTATTATAATATCGATCAATAAAATTATTTATATAAAATTTATATGATATATAATTATTAATATTATTATAACAAACTATTGTATTAAAATTTCAAAAAATTTTAAATATTATTATATTTTCAAATGTTATAACTTATGAAAATGATAAAAAATTATAGAAATTTTTTTGTTATTTTATTTTTTTAAATAAAACCTATAAACAACTAAAGCCTAAAAACATAAATCGCTAAACTCCTAACGATAAAACCTCTAAAATACTTAAATCATTAAACTGGTATACATTAATAATAAATCATAAATCTCATTTAAATTTTTATTCAGTATAATTTTAAATATTTATTTTAATTATTTATCAATTTATTTTATAGAAATATTAATTACAAAATAAATTATCAGTGATACAGATCTAATTTAAATTAAACCAGTATTCCTAAATAATAAATAATAAATCTTATCTTTTTTTTCATTATAATTTTAAATATTCATTTGTATTATTTATTTGTTTATTTATATAGAAATATTAATTACAAAATAAATTGAGTTATACAAATATAATTTATATAAATTATCTTTCATCAAAAAATTATTGATAAACTTTTTAAAAGAAAAAAAAATTCAAAACAAAAAATTATTATATTGTAATATATTTTGCTTTGCTTCTGAATCATTTTAGGTTTTGTAAATATATTTTAATTGATATCTATCTTATTAATAATAGATTATTAAGTTATTTTTACATCATTATTAGAATATTTATCAATTAAAATATTTATATTGAATTTATATGATATATAAATATAATGATTATTATAACTAAATATTGTATTCACTTTTGAAAAAAATTTTAAAATTATATATTTTCAAACGTTATAATCTTTGAAAATGTGAAATAGTAAAAAAAATAAATTTTTTGTTATTTCATTTTTTAAATAAAAAATATAGATCATTAAATGCTTACTTACTTAAATCAGTAAGCTCATAAATCTCGAAACCCCTAAATACATAAACCTTTTAACAGCTATATACTACTTAATAAAAAATAAATCTCATTTTTATTTCTTTTAATTATAATTTTAATTATTAATTTTAATTATTTATAGTTTAATTTTTTAGAAAAATTAATTACCAAATAAATTTCAAGTGAGACATAATATTTAAATAATTTATTTTAATAAAAAAATATATAAGCTTATAAAAATAAAAAAAAATTTAAAAATTAAATATTATTATTTAATAATATATTTCGATTTGATTTTGAAACATTTTGTGTGATGTAAATATATTTTAATTAATATTAATTTTATTAATAATAGTTTATTAATTTAATTTTTGATAATTATTATAATATCTATCATTAAAATTATTTATATTGAATTTATATGATATATAATTAGTAAGATTAATATAATTATACATGGTATTAACATATCAAAAAATTTTAAAAATTCTTTTATTTTCATAGGTTATAACCTTTGAAAATCAGAAAAAATCAAAAATATAATTTTAAATTTTTATTATATTAATAAAACCTATAAACCACTAAATAATCAAACCATTAAGCCTGTATACCATATATAAAAAATCATAAATTTCATTTTTATTTGTATTCATTATAATTTTAAATATTCATTTTAATTATTTATTAGTTTATTTTTTATAGAAATATCAATCACAATATAATTAATGAGTGAGACAAATATAATTTTAATAATTTATTTTTAAACAAAAAAAAAGCTTATATAAAGAAGTAAAAATTTAAAAACAAAAAATTATTATTTAGTAATATATTTTACATAGAATTTGAATCATTATATATAAGTTTTACAATTATATTTTAAGTTGCGATCAATTTTATTAATAATAGTTTATTAATTTATTATTTGATCATTTTTATAATATCAAACAATAAAATTACTTATATTCAATTAAAATGTCTTATAATTATTAAGTTATTATAACTAAATATTATATTTACATTTGAAAACAATTTAAAAATTATTATATTTTCAAAGGTTTAAACCTTCAAAAATGATAAAAAATTACAAAAAAAAAATTTATTATTTTATTATTTAAATAAAACTTATAAACCAGTAAATTCCTAAACATTTAAATCTCTAGACTCCTAAACCCCAAAACCCCGTAAATACATAAACCATTAAACCTATATAACCTAAATAATAAATAATAAATCTCATTTTTTTTGTATTCATTATAATTTAAAATATTCATTTTAATTATTTTTTAGTTTATTTTTATAGAAATATTAATTACAAAATAAATAATGAGTGAGACAGATATTATTTAAATAAATTATTTTTTATGAAAAAAAAATAAGCTTATAAAAATAAACAAAATTTCAAAAATTTAAAATTTTATTTACTAATATAATTTACTTTGATTTTGAATTATTTTAGGTTGTGCAAATATATTTTAATTAATATCTATCTTATTAATAATAGTTTATTAATTTATTTTTTGATCATTATTATAATATATATTAATACAATTTTTTATATTGAATCTACTACAAATATAAATATTAAGATTATTATAATTAAGTAATGTATTCATATTTTAGAACTATTAAAAAATTATTATATTTTTATAGGTTATAACCTTTGAAAATCACGAAAATTCATAAAAATAATTTTTTTTGTTATTTCATTGATAAAATAAAACCTATAAACACGAAAATGTGCAAACAAATAAATCAATAAACTCCTTAACCCCAAAACCACAAAAAACTTAAACAATTAAATAGTTATGCCCTAAATAATAAATAATAAATCTCATTTTTATTAGTATTCATTATAATTTTAAATATACATTTTAATTATTTATTAGTTTAATTTTATAGAAATATAAATTAAAAAATAAATTATTAGTAAGACAAATATAATTTAAATAATTTATTTTTCATCAAAAAATATATTGGCTTATAAATGGATACAAAAATTTAAAAATTTAAAATTAATTTTTAGTAAAATAATACACTTTGATTTTGAGTCATTTTAGGTTTTGCAAATTTATTTTAAACAATATTTATCTTATTAATAATTGGTTATTACTTTTTTATGAACATTATTATGATAAATATCAATAAAATAGTCTATGTTGAATTTATATGATATATAATTATTATGATTATTATAACTTCATATTTTAATCACTTTTCAAATTTAATTTAAAAATTATAATATTTTCAAAGGTTATAACCTTCAAAAATGATAAAAAATAACAAAAATAAATTTTTTGTTATTTTATTTATTTATATAAAACCTATAAACTACTAAATGACTAAATACTAAAATGACTAAACTCCTAAATCCCGAAGCCCATAAAACTTAAATTATTAAATTAGTATAGTCTAAATAATAAATCTCAATTTTATTAGTATTCATTATAATTTATATATTCATTTAAATTATTTATCAGTTTATTATTATAAAAAAATTAATTACAAAATAAATAATTAGTGCGACATATATAATTTAAATAATTTATTTTTCATCAAAAAAATGCTCATAAAAAGAGGCACAATTTTAAAAATAAAAAAATTTTATTTAATAATATATCTTATTTTGATTTTGAATCATTTTAGATTTTACTATTATATTTTAATTTATATCATTCTTATAAATACAAGTTTATTAATTTATTTATTGATAATTATTATAATATCTGCCAATAAAATTATTTATATTGAGCTTAAATTATATATAATTATTAAGATTATTATAACTAAATATTATATTCACATTTAAAAAAAATTAAAAATTATTATATTTTCAAAGGTTACAACCTTTAAAAAATAAAAAAAATTAAAAAAATAAAAGAATTAAAAATTTAAAAACAAAAAATTATTATTTAGTAATAAATTTTTCATTGATTTTGAATCATTTTAGGTTTTGTAATTATATTTTAATTTATATCTATCATATTAATAATAACATATTAATTTATTTTTTAATAATTGTTATCATATTTATGAATAAAATTGTTTATATTTAGTTTATATTATATATAATTATAATGATTATTATTACTAAATATTGTATTCACATTTTTGAAAAATTTTAAAATTATTATATTGTCAAAGGTTATAACCTTCGAAAATGTGAAAAAATATCAAAAATAATTTTTTTGTTATTTCATTGTTTAAACAAAACCTATAACCCACTAAATTCCGAAAAACATAAATCGCTAAAGTCCTAAACGACAAAACCTCTAAATACTTAAAATATTAAACGAGTATACATTAATAATTATTCATAAATCTAATTTTAATTTTTATTCAGTATAATTTTAAATTTTTATTTTAATTATTTATCAGTTTATTTTTATTGAAATATTAATTACAAAATAAATTATTAGTGAGATAGTTTTAATTTAAATTATACTGGGATACCCTAAATAATAAAGAAAAAATCTCATTTTTTTTTCATTATAATTTTAAATATTCATTTTAATTATTTATTTGTTTATTTTTATATTAAAATTAATTAAAAAATAAATTATGAGTTACACAAATATAATTTATATAAATTATTTTTCATCAAAAAAAATATAGATAAGCTTATTAAAAGAAAAAAAATTAAAAACAAAAAATTATTATATAGTAATATAAATTGATTTTATTCTGAATCATTATAGGTTTTGTAATTATATTTTAATTGATATCTATCTTATTAATAATAGATTATTAATTTATTTTTTGATCATTATTAGAATATTTATCAATAATATTGTTTATATTGAAATTATATGATATATAAATATAATGATTATTATAACTAAATATTGAATTCACATTTAAAAAAATTTAAAAATTATTATATTTTCAAAGGTTTAATTGATATCTATCTTATTAATAATAGATTATTAATTTATTTTTTGATCATTATTAGAATATTTATAAATAATATTGTTTATATTGAATTTATATGATATATAAATATAATGATTATTATAACTAAATATTGAATTCACATTTAAAAAAAATTTAAAAATTATTATATTTTCAAAGGTTATAACCTTTGAAAATATAAAAAAATAATAAAAATAAATATTTTGTTATTTTAAGTTTTAAATAAAACCTATAAATACTAAATGCATACAAATTTAAATCAGTAAACTCTTAAAGCCTGTAATGCCTAAATATATAAGCCATTAAACTGCTATATACTAATTAATAATTAAATAATCTAATTTTATTTCAATTTATTATAATTTTAAATATTCATTTTAATTATTTATTAGTTTATTTTTATATAAATTTTTACTACAAAATAAATTATGAGTGCGACAAATATAATTTAAATAATTTATTTTTAATAAAAAAAATATACGCTTATAAAAGAAGTAAAAATTTAAAAATTAAAAATTATTATCCAATAATATTTTTTACTTTAATTTTGAATCAATTTGGGTTTTGTAAATATTTTTTAATTAATATCTATTTTATTATTAAAAGTTTATTAATTTAATTTATTATCGTTATTATAATATCTATGAATAAAATTGTTTATATTGAATTTAAATGATATATTATTATTAAACTTATTATAACTAAATATTGTATTCACATTTTAAAAAATTTTAAATATTATTATATTTACAAAGGTTATAACCTATGAAAATGATAAAAAATTACAATTTTTTTTGTTATTTTATTGTTTAACTAAAACCTATAAACCACTAAATGCCTAAAAACATAAATAGCTAAACACCTATACGACAAAACCTCTAAATACTTAAACTATTAAATTGATATACAATAATACTAAATCATAAATCTCATTTAAATTTTTATTCAGTATAATTTTTAATTTTTTTAATTATTTATCAGTTTATTTTTATAGAAATATTAATTACAAAATAAATTATTAGTTGGACAGATATAATTTAAATTAAACCGGCATACCCTAAATAATAAATAATAAATCTCATTTTTTTTTCATTATAATTTTAAAAATTCATTTTAATTATTTATTTGTTTATTTTTATATAAATATTAATTAAAAAATAAATTGAGTTTGACAAATATAATTAATGTAAATTATTTTTAATCAAAAAAAATATAGATAATCTTTTTAAAATAAAAAAAAATTACAAAACAAAAAATTATTATATAGTAATATAGTTTGGTTTGCTTATGAATCATTTTATGTTTTGTAATTATATTTTAATTAATATCTATCTTATTAATAATAGATTATTACTTTATTTTTTGATCATTATTAGAATATTAATAACTAAAATTAATTATATTGAATTTATATGATATATAAATATAATGATTATTATAATAAAATATTGAATTCGCTTTTGAAAAAAATTTAAAAATTATTATATTTTCAAAGGTTACTTTGAAAATATCAAAAAATAATAAAAATAAATTTTTTATTATTTTCTTTATAAAATAAAACCTATAAACCACAAAATGCATACACAATTAAATTAGTATACTTTTAAACCCCGTAATACCTAAATACATAAACCATTAAACCACTATATAAAACATAATAATTATTAAATCTAATTTGATTTCTATTTATTATAATTTTAAATATTCAATTAAGTATTTATAAGTTTATTTTTATAGAAATATTTATTACAAAATAAATTATCACTAAGACAAATATAATTTAAATAATTTATTTTTAATCAAAAAATATATATACGCTTATAAAAGAAGTAAAATTCAAAAATTATAAAGTATTATTCAGTTATATATTTTACTTTAATTTTGAATCAATTTGGGTTTTGTAAATATTTTTTATTGAATATCTATCTTATTATTAATAGTTTATTAATTTAATTTTTCATCATTATTATAATAATTATCAATAAAAATATTTATATTGAATCTATATGATGTATGATTATTAATAATATTATAACAAAATATTGTATTCACATTTCAGAAAATTTTAAATCTCAAAACCATAAAACTGGTATACATTAATAATAAATAATAAATCTCATTTTAATTTTTATTCAGTATAATATTAAATAATTATTTTATTTTTTTATCAGTTTTTTTATAGAAATATTAATTACAAAATAAATTATTAGTGAGACAGATATAATTTAAATAATTTATATTTCATCAATAAAAATATAAGCTTATAAAAATAGGCACAATTTTAAAAACAAAAATTTATTATTTAGTAAAATATTTTATTTTGATTTTGTATGATTTTAGATTTTGCATTTAAATTTCAATTTATATCATTCTTTTTAATAATAGTTTATTAATTATTTATTGATCATTATATTAATATCTATTAATAAAATTATTTATATTGAGTTTACATTATATATAATTATTAAGATTATTATAACTAAATATTATATTCACATTTAAAAAAAATTAAAAATTATTATATTTTCAAAGGTTATAACCTTCAAAAATTAAAAAAAAAACAAAAAATTAAATTTTTTGTTTTTTCATTCTTTGAATAAAAACTATAAATCACTAAAGGCATAAACACTTAAATCAATAAACCCCAAAACACCTAAATACCTAAACCATTAAAACTGTATATCATGAATAGTAAATAAAAATTCTCACTTTTATTTGTATTCATTATAATTTTAAATATTCATTTTATGTATTTTTTTAGTTTATTTTTATAGAATCATAAATTACAAAATATATTATGAGGAAGAAAAATATAATTTATATAATATACTTTTAAGAACAAAAAATATAAACTTATAAAAAGAAGCAAAACATCAAAAACATTAAAAATATATACGCTTATAAAATAACTATAAATTTAAAAATTAAAATTATTATCCAGTAATATATTTTACTTTAATTTTGAATCAATTTGGGATTTGTAAATATCTTTTAATTATTTTATATCTTATTATTAATAGTTTATTAATTTTATTTTTTATTATTATTATAATATCTATCAATAAAATTATTTATATTGATTTTATATCATATATAATTATTAATATTATTATAACTAAATATTATATTCACATTTCAAAAAATTTTAAATATTATTATATTTTCAAAGGTTATAACCTATGAAAATGAGAAAAAATTACAAATTTTTTTTTCTTATTTTATTGATTAAATAAAACCATTAAACCACTAAGTGCCTAAAAACCTAAATTGCTAAACTCCTAAAAGACAAAACCTCTAGATACTTAAACCATTTAACTACTATACATTATTAATAAATCATAAATATCTTTTTTATTTTTATTCAGTCTAATTTTAAATTTTTATTTTAATTAATTTTCTGTTTATTTTTATTGAAATATTAATTACAAAATAAATTATTAGTAAGATAGATCTAATTTAAAGTAGACTGGTATACCCTAAATAATAAATAATAAATCTTATTATTTTTAATTATAATTTTAAATATACATTTTAAGTATTTATTTGTGTGTGTGTGTGTGTGTGTATATATATATATATATATATATATATATATATATATATATATATTAATTACAAAATAATTTTTGAGGTGCACAAATATAATTTATGTAAATTATTTTTCATCAAAAAATTATAGATAAACTTTTTAAAAGAAAAAAAAATTTCAAAACAAAAAATTATAATATAGTAATATACGTTGCATTGCTTCTGAATCATTTTAGTTTTGTAATTATATTTTAATTAATATTTATCCTATTAATAATAAATTATTAAATTATTTTTTCATCATTATTAGAATATTTATCAATAAAAATGTTTATATTTAATTTATATGATATATAAATATAATGATTATTATAACTAAATATTGAAAAAATTTTAAAATTATTATATATTCAAAGGTTATAACTTTTGAAAATGTGAAAAAATAAAAAAAAATATAATTTTTGTTATTCTATTGTTTAAATAAAATATATACACCACTAAATGCCTAAGCCTTTAAATCAATAAACTACAACATCCTTATACCTCTATATAGATAATCCTTTAAATCGCTATACCCTAAATAATAATTAATAAATTTCATTTTTATTTGTTTTCATTATAATTTAAAAAATTCATTTTGATTGTTTAGTATTTTATTTTTATATATGTATTAATTATAAAATAAATTATGAGTTAAAAATATAATTTATAAAAATTATTTTTAATCAAAAAATCGATAAGCATATAAAAAGAATAAAAATTTAAAAATAAATAATTATTATTTAGTAATATATTTTGCTTTGATTTTGAATCATTTTAGGTTTTATTATTATATTTTAATTAATATCAATCTTATTCATAATAGATTTTTAATTTATTTTTTGATAATTATTAGAATATCTATCAATAAAATTGTTTATATTGAATTTATATGATATATAATTATTATGATTATTATAAATAAATATTGTATTCATTTTTGAAAAAAAAATTTAAAAATTATTATATTTTCAAAGGTTATAATCTTAAAAAATGAGAAAAAATAATAGAAATAAATTATTAGTTATTTTATTTTTTAAATAAAACCTATAGACAATTAAATACTTACTTACTTAAATTAGTAAGCTCATAAACCCCGAAACCCCAAAATACATAAATATTTTAACATCTATATACTACTTAATAAATAATAAATCTCATTTTTATTAGTATTCATTTTAATTTTAAATATTCATTTTAATTATTTATCAATTTATTTATATAGAAATATTAATTACAAAATAAATTATTAGTGAGATAGATAAAATTTAAATAATTTATTTTTCATCAAAAAAAAATATATGCTTATAAAATGAGGCAAAATTTTAAAATAAAAAATTATTATTTAGTAATATAACTTATTTTGATTTTGAATCATTTTAGATTCTACAATTATATTTTAATTTATATCTTTCTTATTAATACTAGATTATTAATTTATTTATTGATCATTATTATAATATCTATTAATGAAATTATTTATATTTAATTTACATTATATATAATAATTAAGATTATTATAACTAAATATTATATTCACATTTAAAAAAATTTAAAATTATTATATTTTCAATGGTTACAACCTTCAACAATTAAAAAAATTCCAAATATTAAATTTATTGTTTTTAAATTCTTTTGATAATAACTATAAATCACTAAAGGCCTAAACACTTAAATCACTAAACACCTAAACCCAAAAACACCTAAATACATAAACCATTAAATCGGTATAACCTGAATAATAAATAATAAATCTCATTTTATTTATATTAATTATAATTTTAAATAATTATTTTAATTATTTATTAGTTTATTATTATATAATTATAAATTACAAAATAAATTACGAGTAATACAAATTAATTTAAATAATTTATTTATAATAACAAAAATACAAAGTTATAAAAAAAGAAAAACATTAAAAAAATTATTATTAAGTAATATATTTTACTTTAATTTTGAATAAATTTAGATTTAGCAAATATATTTTAAATAATATCTATCTTATTAATAATTGTATTTTAAATTTGTTTTGATCATTATTATAATATCTAGCAATGTAATTATTTATATTGAATTTAAATGACTTATAATTATTAAGATTATTATAACTAAATATTATATTTACATTTGAAAAAAAATTATTATATTTTCAAAGGTTATAACCTTCAAAAATTTAAAAAATAATAAAAATAAATTTTTTGTTATATCATTGTTTAAATAAAACTTATAAACCACTAAATTCCTAAACACTTAAACCTTTAAACTCCTAAACACAAAAGCCCCTAAATACTTAACTCTTTAAACTCGTAAACCTTAAATATAACTTAAATAATTTATTAAAATACTAATTACCAAATAAATTATGAGTGATACAAATTTAATTTAAATAATTTATTTTTCATCAAAAAAAATATAAGCATATAAAAAGAAGCAAAAACTAAAAAAAAATTATTATTTAGTAATAAATTTTACGTGGATTTTGAATATGTTTGGTTTTGCAATTATATTTTAATTTATATCTATTATATAAATAATAGCATATTAATTTAATTTTTGATAATTGATATCATATCTATCAATAAAATTGTTTATATTTAGTTTATATTATATATAATTATAATGATTCTCATTACCAAATATTGTATTCACATTTTTAAAAAAATTTAAAATTATTATATTTTCAAAGTTTATAACCTTTGAATATGTGAAGAAATATCAAAAATAATCTTTTTTGTTATTACTTTGTTTAAATAAAACCTATAAACTACTAAATGCCTAAAAACATAAATCACTAAAGTCATAAACGAAAAATTTTTTTAATACTTAAAATATTAAACTGGTATACATTAATAATAATTCATAAATTTCATTTTAATTTTATTCAGTATAATTTTAAATTTTTATTTTAATTTTTTATCAATTTTTTTTATAGAAATATTAATTACAAAATAAATTATTAGGGAGACAGATCTAATTTAAATTAGATTGGTATACCCAAAATAATAAAGAATAAATCTCAATATTATTTTTTTCATTATAATTTTAAATATTCATTTTAATTATTATTTATTTATTTTTATATAAATATTAATTAAGAATTAAATAATGAGTTAGACAAATATATTTTATATAAATTAATTTTCATCAAAAAAATATGGATAAACTTTTTAAAAGAAAAAATAATTTAAAAATAACAAATTATTATATAGATATATATTTTGATTTCTTTTGAATCATTTTAGGTTTTTATATTATATTTTAATTGATATCTATCTTATTAATAATAGATTATTAATTTATTTTTTTGATTATTTTTAGTATTTTATCAATAATATTGTTTATATTGAATTTATATGATATATAAATATAATGATTATTATAACTAAATATTGAATTCACATTTGAAAAAATTTAAAAATTATTATATTTTCAAATGTTATAACCTTTGAAAATATTAAAAAATAATAAAAATAAATATTTTGTTATTTTAATTTTTAAATAAAACCTATAAACCACTAAATGCATACACAGTTAAATCAGTAAATTTCTAAGGCCCGTAATGCCTAAATACATAAACCATTAAACTGCTATATACTACTTAATAATTAAGCAATCTAATTTTTATTTCAATTTATTATTATTTTAAATATTCATTTTAATTATTTATCAGTATATTTTAATAGAAATATTAATTATACAAAAAATTATTAGTGAGCCATATCTATTTTAAATAATTCATTTTTTATCAAAAAAAATATATATTCTTATAAAAAGAGGCAAAATTTTAAAAACAAAAATTTATTATTTTGGAATATATTTTATTTTGATTTTGAATCATTTTAGTTTTTACAATTATATTTTAATTTATATCATTCTTATTAATAATAGTTTATTAATTTTTTATTGATCAATATTATAATATCTATTAATAAAATTATTTATATTGAGATTACATTATATATAATTATTAAGAATAGTAGAACTAAATATTAAATTAACATTTAAATAAAATTAAAAATTATTATATTTTCGAAGGTTATCTCCTTCCAAAATTTAAAAAATTAAAAAATTTAAATTTTTATTTTTTAATTCTTTAAATAAAAACTATAAATCACTAAAGTCCTAAACACTTAAATCATTAAACATCAAAACACCTAAATACGTAAAACATTAAACTAGTATATCCCGAATAATAAATATTAAATCTTAATTTTTTTTGTATTCATTATAATTTTAAATATTCATTTTAAACTGCCATATACTACTTAATAATTAATAAATCTAATTTTTATTTCTATTTATTATAATTTTAAATATTCATTTTAATTATTTATTATTTTATTTTTATTGAAATATTTATTAGAAAATAAAGTATGAGTGCGACAAATATAATTTAATTAATTTATTTTTAATAAAAAAAATATACGGTTCTAAAAGAAGTAAAAATTTAAAAATTAAAAATTATTATCAAGTATTATATTTTACTTTAATTTTGAATCAATAAAATTTAAAAATTATTATTATCTAGTGAAAATTTTTAATAAATCATTTTATTAATAGTTTATTAATTTAATTTTTGATCATTAATATATTATCTATCAATAAAATTGTTTATATTGAATTTATATGATATATAATTACAAATAATATTAAAACTAAATATTGTATCCACATTTCAAAAAATTGTAAATATTAATATATTTTCATAGGTTAGAACCTATGAAAATGATAACAAATTATGGAAAATTTTTTTGTTATTTTATTTTTTTATATAAAACCTATAAACAACTAAAAGCCTAAAAACATAAATCCTTAAACTCCTAACAATAAAACCTCTAAATACTTAAACTATTAAACTGGTATACAATAATAATAAATCTTAAATCTCATTTTAATTTTTATTCAGTATAATTTTAAATTTTTATTTTAATTATTTATCAGTTTATTTTTATAGAAATATTAATTACAAAATAAATTATTAGTGAGATGGATCTAATTTAAAATAAACCAGTATCCCTAAATAATAAATAATAAATCTAATTTTTTTTTCATTATAATTTTAAATATTCATTTTAATTATTTATTTGTTTATTTATATATAAATATTAATTTCAAAATAAATTATGAGCTAGACAAATATAATTTATATAAATTATTTATCATTAAAAAAATATAGATAAACTTATTAAAAGAATAAAAAATTCATAATCAAAAAATTATTATATAGTAATATATTTTTATTTGCTTCTGAATCATTTTTAGTTTTGTAATTATATTTTAATTAATATCTATCTTATTATTAATGGATTATTAATTTATTTTTTGATTATTATTAGAATATTTATCAATAAAATTGTTCATATTGAATTTATATAATATATAAATATAATGATTAGTATAACAAAATATTGTATTCACATTTGAAAAAAATTTAATAATTATTATATTTTGAAAGGTTATAACCTTTGAAAATATCAAAAAATAATAAAAATAAATTTTTAGTTATTTTATTTTTTAAATAAAACCTATAAACCACTCAATGCTAGGGGTGCTCATGGGAGGGGATGAGATGGGGATAACAAATCTCCAGTCACTTCCACAGTTCGGAGATTTTTTATTTTTGAAGATCCAGACTCATCCCATAGGTTGAAAATATCGGGATAGGACGAGAGGGACATCGGGGATTTTGGGTAGGATAAAATGGTTCCGGGACAGAACGAATTTTAGACATTTTTTTTCAATTTATTTTCTTCAAACCAGCCAAATTAGTTCATGTCGAAACCTTTTGTTGTACCATTTATCATTCCTTAGTTATGTATCTTTCAAACTCAAATTGGGACAATTTTGTTTTGTCAAATAGGCTGAATACCACAAACGAGTTCCATTACCTTGTCAAAAGCTTTGATGTGTAGAAAAGGATAGAAATGTTAAATAGAATAGGACCAAGTTGTTTGCTTAATTTGGTTCTTTGTTTTTTCACAAGTTGGCTTTGTTTCGCTGAGTGAAAGTTAACCATAATAGCAATACTACATTTTTTAAATAATTACTTAAAATATTAAGGAATAGCTAAAGATGACCACAAACATTGGTAGCATCAATTACTATTTAATTAATTGCTAAAATTAGGCAGCTTAATATAACAAAAAAAAATACAACTAATAACAACAATGATAATTATCATTTCAAAGGTACGTCCCGGAACAGCAATGAAAATCCAAAACCCAATTAATTATCTCTTATACAAGTCCTCCCTTTTCTTCCTCCACTGTAGAAGGACAACCAAAGATGAAAACGTGTTAATCATGTAGACATGAATTTCTAAGATGGAATAGTAATAAAAAAATAAAATATTACCTTATAAAATTTAATACACCCATTCAAATTTAGTTCGCCAACTATAGTTGGAAGAATATTTAGATCTTGTCACCCCTCTGAAAATTGTAAGTGGACCATATTTTAATTAAATTGAATGAATAAAATAAGTAAAAGTGAAATTAAAATTTATAAGATTTGTATACTAACCTGATTCATTATCATTAAGGTCTTGAACTAATTGTTCAATTTCAATAGGTTTGTTTGAGCTTTCAACCAATCCTGTAGACATATGAGAAATTCAGTTGTAATAGGTGTTAAAAAACTTTTAAATTTATCTAAAGTTCTCCCCCCAGTGCTAAATGTAGATTCATAGGCCACAGTAGATGCTTGGATATCAAATACATCCCTTGCTACATCTGCCTAAGAAGGATACCTAACCTCATTTATTTCCCCTGGTTTAGAAGATCAAAATCAATTCTACGTTTGAACCAAACCCCTTCAAAAACCTTTTGTCTTTGTCCTCCAACTTATCAAATTCTTTTTGATATTTTATATCAATTTGTAGCATCAAATAAGTTGAATTCCATCTTGCAGGACAATCTAATTGCAATGAAGATCTATATGTCAAGTTTGCTTCTTCAACACAAACTTAAACATATCTAGTCTTATAGGACTGGTTCTCACATATTTCACCACACCTCTAATTTTTTAAATAGCACCCTCAACTACTGCAATGCCATATCTGACAATTAAGTTTAGGATATAAGCACAATATCTCATATGAAAATGCTCGCCACTCAAAGGTACAACACTTTTCTTCACAAGCCTTTTTTTCAATTGTTCAACTACAACATCATTATTTGATGCATTGTCAACAATAATGCACATCAACTTTTTCAAACCCCATTGATTCATGGAAAACTCAATAGCATTTCTAATATTAACTCCAAAATGACTTTTAATTACACAAAAGTTCAAAATGCTTTTATGCATATTCCATTAAGAATCAATGAAAAGAATAGACAAACATTTATAAGTTAAATTTTGAATGCTAGTCCAAGTGTCGGTAGTCAATGAAACTCTACAACAATGAGATGATATGCTATCAAATAATTTCTTTTTTTCCTTAACAAACAAAGAAAAACAATCCCTCGGTGTGGGGTGCTTAGATTGAATTATAAATTGAGGCACACAAACTTCACAAAACTTTTTAAACTCATCCCTCTCAACAAAACAAAAAGGAAATTCATCTTTTATGATCATTTTCACCAAGGCCTCCCTAACTAGTCGTTGATCAAATTGCCAACAAGTTAATTTGTTATCCTCTGAACTAGTACCTTTAGTGAAACTCAACATAGATTGTGACTTGTCTTTACCTTTGTGAGCTTCTATTAATTCTTTTTTGTGTGGAAATTTCCTCTAAGTCTTTCTCAAGTATTTCCATAAACTAGAAGTACATTGATCACTTTTTGCCAATTATTCTTTCCTGTACCATATACAAGCTGCCCTACAAGTTTCATTTCCCTCTGAATCAACTAATATCTCATAAGTTTCCCAAACAGTAGACATATACTTTTTATGAGCTTGAGGTTCAGATGTACCTTGACTTTCTTTTACAATTGGAATTGAAGAACCTACCGTAACAATAGGAGGGTTCGTGAAAAAATGATGATTGGATTTGCTAGTAATTTGATCATTTGAGATGTGATAATCTTCAATTTATTTTATTTTTCATTTACCGCTGGATTGTGCCATCAGCTTTTCCATTAATTAATATGATATGTTAAGCATAAATACATATAAATATTTCAAACAAGCAAGCTCTACAAAACTGAATGTAACACATTCAGCCCACTGATTCGGCCGAACTACAACACCACAACTAATACTCAACAAAACTGATTGAGACACATAATAATATTAATTAATCACTCAATTCTCGTTAGAAAAACAAACCAATAGGTTGGTGGCATCTGAGACATGGTGGAGGCAACCAGAAATACGACGGACAAGGGCTGGAGCTAATTGAACATGGCTGGAACGGAGTTAGCCGGCCTGGAAGTCGTTGGAATAGCAATAGATGCATCGGAATTGGATGGGCAGTAGCAGAATTAGTGGCATCTTTATGTTATATATATATTCTTGGTTCTAGTATCGGTTATTTAGGATGGGACGGTTCTCGGGATGGATATTGCTTGAGATCCGGAACCATCCCGAAAGAAAAAATACGTGACAGAACAGGACGGGAAAAGTCAAAGTCAACAGATTTTGTCAGTCCTGATTCTTTCGAGACATGACTTCAGGTCTGGTTGCGAATCTCTGAGTCCCGTGAGCAACCCTACTAAATGCATATAAAGTTAAATCAGTAAACTCCTAAACCCTGTAATGAGTAAATACATAAACCATTAAACCACTAAATACTACTTAATAATTAATAAATCTAATTTTTATTGCTATTTATTTTATTTTAAATATTCATTTTAATTATTTATTAGTGTATTTATTTATAAATATTTATTACAAAATAAATTATGAGTGGGACAAATATAATTTAAATAATATATTATTTATCTAATAAAAATATACGCTTATAAAAGATGTATAAATTAAAAAATTAAAAATTATTATGAAGTAATATAAGTTACTTTAATTTTGAATCAATTTGGGTTTTGTAAATATTTTTTAATTATTATCTATCTTAATATTAATGGTTTATAAATTTAATTTTTGATCATTATTATAATATCTATTAATAAAATTATTTATATTCAATTTATATGATATATAATTATTAATATTATTATAACAAAATATTGTATTTATATTTCAAAAAATTTTAAATATTATTATATTTTCAAATGTTATAACCTATGCAAATGATAAAAAATAATAAAATTTTTTTTTGTTAATTTATTTTTTTAAATAAAACCTATAAACCACTAAAAGCTTAAAAACATAAATCACTAAACTCCTAATGACAAAACCTCTAAATACTTAAACCATTAAACTGATATACATTAATAATAAATCATAAATCTGATTTTAATTTTTATTCAGTTTAATTTAAAATTTTTATTTTAATTATTTATCAATTTATTTTAGATAAATATTAATTACAAAATAAATTATTAGTGAGATAGATCTAATTTAAATTAAACTGGTATCTCTAAATAATAAATAATAAATCTCATTTTTATTTTCATTATAATTTTAAATATTCATTTTAATTATTTATTTGTTTATTTATATATAAATATTAATTAAAAAATAAATTGAGTTAGACAAATATAATTTATATAAATTAATTTTCATCAAAAAATTATAAATAAACTTGTAAAAAAAAATTTCAAAACAAAAAATTATTATATAGTAATATATTTTGCTTTTCTTCTTAATCATTTAAGGTTTTGTAATTATATTTTAATTGATATCTATCTTATTAATAATAGATTATTAATTTATTTTTTGATCATTATTAGAATATTTATCAATAAAAATATTTATATTGAATTTATAAGATTTATAAATATAATGATTATTATGACTAAATAAAACCTATACACCACTAAATGCTTAAAAACTTAAATGACTAAACTACAAAATCCCGATACCCCTATATTGTTAATCCTTTAAACCGGTATACACTAAATAATAATTAATAAATCTCATTTATACTTGTTTCCATTATAATTTAAAAAAATCATTTTGATTGTTTAGTGTTTTATTTTTATATATATATTAATTATATAATAAATTATGAGTTAAAACTATAATTTATTAAAAATATTTTTCATCAAAAAATAAATAAGCTTATAAAAATCATTAAAATTTATAAACAAATAATTATTATTTAGATATATATTTTGTTTTGCTTTTGAATCATTTTATGTTTTGATATTATATTTTAAGTAATATCAATCTTATTCATAATAGATTTTTAATTTATTTTTTGATAATTATTAGAATATCTATCAATAAAATTGTTTATATTGAATTTATATGATATATAATTATTATGATTATTATAAATATATATTGCATTCACTTTTGAAAAGAAATTTAAAAATTATTATATTTACAAAGGTTATAACCTTAAAAAATGAGAAAAAATAATAAAAATAAATTTTTTGTTATTTCATTTTTAAAATAAAACCTATAGATCATTAAATGCTTACTTACTTAAATCAGTAAGCTCATAGACCCCGTAACCCCTAAATACATGAAACTTTTAACATCTATATACAACTTAATAAATAATAAATCTTATTTTTATTTCTATTTATTATAATTTTAAATATTCATTTTAATTATTTATAGTTTAATTTTTTTTGAAAAATTAATTACAAGATAAATTTTGAGTGAGCCAAATATTATTTAAATAATTTATTTTTAATCAATAAAAAGTATAAGCTTATAAAACGAAGAAAATATTTGAAAATTAAATATTATTATTTAGTAATATATTTTGATTTGATTTTGAATCATTTTGTGTTATGTAAATTTATTTTAATTAATATTTATATTATTAATAATAGTTTATTAATTTAATTTTTGAACATTATTATATTATCTATCATTAAAATTATCTATATTGAATTTATATATTATATAATTAGTAAGATAAATATAATTATACATGGTATTCACATTTCGAAAAATTTTAAAAATTATTTTATTTTTAAAGGTTATAACCTTTGAAAATCAGATAAAATCAAAAAAACTTTTTTGTTATTTTTATTATATAAATACAAACCATAAACCACTAAATGCCTAAAAATATAAATTGCTAAACTCCTAGATGAAAAAACTTCTAAATTAACAATCCATTAAACTGGTATACCATATATCATTAATCATAAATCTCATTTTAATTTATATTCATAATAATTTTAAATATTCCTATTAATTATTTATTAGTTTATTTTTTATAGAAATATTAATTCCAAAATAAATAATGAGTGAGACAAATATAATTTTAATAATTTATTTTTAATCAAAAAAAAATATAAGCTTATAAAAAGAAGTAAAAATTTAAAAACAAAAAATTATAATTTAATAATATATTTTACTTTGATTTTGAATTATTATAGGTTTTGCATTTATATTTTAATTGATATCAATCTTATTAATAATAGTTTATTAATTTATTTTTTGATCATTATTATATAATATATTAATAAAATTACTTATATTGAAGTTAAATGTCATATAACTATTAATATTATTATAACTAAATATTATATTTACATTTGAAAAAAATTTAAAAATTATTATATTTTCAAAGGTTATAACCTTCAAAAATGATAAAAAATCACAAAAATAATTTTTTTATTATTTTATTATTTAAATAAAACTTATAAACCACTAAATGCCTAACCATTTAAATATCTAGACTTCTTATCCCCAAAACCCCCTAAATACTTAAACCATTAATCCTATATAACCTAAATAATAAATAATAAATTTCATTTTTATTTGTATTCAATATAATTTAAATATTCATTTTAATTATTATTTTAGTTTATTTTTATAGGAATATTAATTAAAAAATAAATAATGAGTGAGACATATAAACTAAATGTGCAAACATATAAATCAATAAACTCCTTAACCGAAAAACCACAAAAAACTTAAACCATTAATTAAGTATACCCTAAATAATAAATCATAAATTTTTTTTTTAGTATTCATTATAATTGTAAATATTCATTTTAATTATTTATCAATTTATTTTGATAGAAATATTAATTACAAAATAAATTATTAGTTAGACAGAGATAATTTAAATAATTTATTTTTAATCAAAAAAATATATATGCTTATAAAATGAGGCAAAATTTTTAAAATAAAAAATTATTATTTAGTAATATATCTTATTTTGATTTTGAATCATTTTAGATTCTACAATTATATTTTAATTTATATCATTCTTATTAATACTATTTTATTAATTTATTTATTGATCATTATTATAATAACTTTTAATAAATTTATTTATATTTAGTTATAGTAATCTTAATAATTATATATCAGGTAAATTCAATATAAATAAATTTATTGATAAATATTCTATTATGATCAAAACATAAATTAATAATATATTATTAATAAGATAGATATCAATTTAAATATAATTACAAAACCTAAAATGATTCAAAAGCAAAGCAAAATATATTACTATATAATAATTTTTTGTTTCGATAATTTTTTTTCTTTTAAAAAGTTATCTATAATTTTTTGATGAAAAATAATTTATATAAATTATTTTTGTCTAGCTCAAATTATTTTCTAATTAATATTTATATATAAATAAACAAATAAATAATTAAATTGAATATTTAAAATTATAATGAAAAAAAATGAGATTTATTATTTATTATTTCGGAATTCTGTTTTAATTTAATTATATGTGTCACACTAATAATTTATTTTGTAATTAATATTTCTATAAAAATAAACTGATAAATA
Organism: Sapria himalayana; assembly: GCA_029783825.1. NCBI lineage: Eukaryota > Viridiplantae > Streptophyta > Magnoliopsida > Malpighiales > Rafflesiaceae > Sapria > Sapria himalayana. Next base: position 40,651 of record JAREIK010014764.1, read on the forward strand.
ATTAAAATAAAAATTTAAAATTATACTGAATAAAAATTAAAATGAGATTTATGAATTATTATTAAAGTTTACCAGTTTAATGGTTTAAGTATTTAGAGGTTTTATCATTTAGGAGTTTAGCAATTTATGTTTTTAGGCATTAAGTTGTTTATAGGTTTTATTTAAACAATGAAATAACAAAAAAAATTATTTTTGATTTTTTTTCACATTTTCAAAGGTTATAACCTTTGAAAATATAATAATTTTAAATTTTTTTAAAAATGTGAATACAATATTTAGTAATAATAATCATTATAATTATATATAATATAAACTAAATATAAACAATTTTATTTATAGATATGATATCAATTATCAAAAAATAAATTAATATGTTATTATTATTATAATGGATATAAATTAAAATAAAATTGCAAAACCTAAAATTTTTCAAAATCCAAGTAAAATTTATTAATAAATAAGAATTTTTGATTTATAGTTTTTGCTTCTTTTTATTATCTTATATATTTTTTTGATAAAAAATAAATTATATAAATAATATTTGTATCATGCTTAATTTATTTTGTAATTAATATTTTAATAAATTATTTAAATTATATTTAAGGTTTATTAGTTTAAAGGTTTAAATATTTAGGGGCTTTGTGTTTAGGAGTTTAGATGTTTAAGTGTTTATACATTAATGTTGTTTATAATTTTTATTAAAAAAATAAAAAATTATTTTTCTAATTTTTTATCATTTTTGAAGGTGATAAGCCTTGAATATATAATAATTTTTAATTTTTTTAAATGTAAATATAATCTTTAGTTATAATAACTTAATAATTATATAACATTTTAATTGAATATAAGTAATTTTATTATTCGATATTATAAAAATTATCAAATAATATATTAATAAACTATTATTAATAAGATTGATTGCAATTAAAATATAATTGCAAAACCTATATATAATGATTCAAAATAAAAGTAAAATATATTACTAAATAATAATTTTTTGTTTTTAAATTTTTACTTCTTTATATAAGCTTATTTTTTTTTTGATTAAAAATAAATTTTTAAAATTATATTTGTCTCTCTCATTATTTATTTTGTGATTGATATTTCTATAAAAATAAACTAATAATGAATTAAATTGAATGTTTAAAATTATAATGAATATAAATTAAAATGCGATTTAAGATTTATTATATATGGTTTACCGGTTTATTGCTTTGATTATTTAGGAGTTTTGTTGTTTAGGAGTTTAGCAATTAATATTTTTAGGCATTTAGTGGTTTATATGTTTTATTTATATAATAAAAATTTAAAATTATATTTTTGATTTTATTCAGATTTTCAAAGGTTATAACCTTTGAAAATAAAATCATTTTTAAATTTTTTTGAAATGTGAATACCATGTATAATTATATTAATCTTACTAATTATATATCATATAAATTCAATATAAATAATTTTAATGATAGATAGTATAATAATGATGAAAAATTAAATTAATAAATTATTATAAATAATATAAATATTAATTAAAATATATTTACTTAATACAAAATGATTCAAAATCAAATCAAAATATATTACTAAATAATACTATTTAATTTTTTAAAATTTCCTTTTTTTATAAGCTTATATTTTTTTTATTAAAATAAATTATTTAAATAATATTTGTCTCACTCGAAATTTATTTTGTAATTAATATTTCTAAAAAATTAAATTATAAATAATTAAAAGATTATTTAAAATTATAATAAATAGAAATAAAAATGTGATTTATTATTTATTAAGTAGTATATAGAAGTTAAAAGGTTTTTCTATTTAGGGGTTTCGAAATTTATTAGCTTACTATTTAAGTAAGTAAGCATTTAATGATCTATATGTTTTATTTAAAAAATAAAATAACAAAAAATTTATTTTTATTATTTTTTTCTCATTTTTTAAGGTGATAACCTTTGAAAATATAATAATTTTTAAAATTTTTTCAAAAGTGAATACAATATTTAGTTATATTAATCATTATATTTATATATCATATAAATTAAATATAACAAATTTTATTGATAAATATTTTAATAATGATCAAAAAATAAATAAATAATCAATTATTAATAAGATAGATATCAATTAAAATATAATTACAAAACCAAAAATAATTCAAATGCAAACCAAAATATATTACAATATAATAATTTTGTGTTTTGAATTTTTTTTTATTTTAAACAGTTTATCTATATTTTTTGATTAAAAATAATTTATATAAATTATATTTGTTTAAATCATATTTTATTTTGTAATTAATATTTATATAAAAATAAACAAATAAAGAATTAAAATGAATATTTAAAATTATAATGAAAAAAAATGAGATTTATTAATTATTATTTAGGGTATACCAATTTAATTTTAATTTTTTCTGTCTCACTAATAATTTATTTTGTTATTAATATTTCTATAAAAATAAACTGATAAATAATAAAAATAAAATTTTAAATAATAATGAATAAAAATTAAAATGAAATTTATGATTTATTATTAATGTAAATAGTTAAATTGTTTAAGTATTTATGTGTTTTGTCATTTGAAAATTTAGCGATTTATGTTTTTATGCATTTAGTGGTTTATAGGTTTTATTTAAATAATAAAATAATAAACAAATTTTTATAATTTTTTCTCATTTTGATAGGTTATTACCTTTGAAAATATAATAATATTTAAAATTTTTTTAAATGTAAATATAATATTTTAGTTATAATAATATTAATAATTATATATCAAATAAATTCAATATAAACAATTTTATTATTAGATATTATAATAATGATCAAAAATTAAATTAATAAACTATTAATAAAAATATTAAAATTAATTAAACAATATTTACAAAACCCAAATTGATTCAAAATCAAAGTAAAATATATTACTTAATAATAATTTTTAATTTTTAAATTTTTATTTATTTTATAAGCATAATTACTTAAATTGATTAAAAATAAATTATTTAAATTATATTTGTCGCACTCATAATTTATTTTGTAATAAATATTTCTATCAAAATAAAATAATAAATAATTAAAATGAATATTTCAAATTATAATAAATAGAAATAAAAATTACATTTAATATTTATTATGTATTATATATCAGTTTAATGGTTAATATATTTATGCATTACGGGGTCTAGTAGTTTACTTATTTAACTGTGTATTCATTTAGTAGTTTATAGGTATTATTTAAAAATTAAAAAAACAAAAAATTTTTTTTATTATTCTTTGATATTTTCAAAGGTTATAACCTTAGAAAATATAATAATTTTTAAATTTTTTTCAAAAGTGAATTCAAAATTTAGTTATAATAATCTTTATATTTATATATAATATAAATTCAAAATTAACTATTTTATTGATAAATATTCTAATAATGATCAAAAAATAAATTAATAAGCTATTTATAATAAGATAGATATCAATTATAATATAATTACAAAACCTAAAATGATTTAGAAGCAATACAAAATATATTACTATATAATAATTTTTTGTTTTAAAATTTTTATTTTCTTTTAAAAAGTTTATCTATATTATTTTGATTAAAAATAATTTATATAAATTATAATTGTGTAACTCATAATTTATTTTGTATTTAATATTTATATAAAAATAAAAAAAATAAATAATTAAATTTGAATATTTAAAATTAAAATGAAAAAAAAATGAGATTTATTCTTTATTATTTAGGATATACTGGTTTAATTGAATTTAGATCCGTCTCACTAATAATTTATTTTGTTATTAATATTTCTATAAAAATAATCTGATAAATAATTAAAATTATATTGAATAATTAAAATAATTTATTTTATTCATCTATCAACTCTAGAATGATTGCTAAAGCTCTAACCAAAATAATAGGAGCTTTTACTTTATCTCTATTATGTCTTATCATTTTGATGTTGAATCACTAGGATATCAAAGGTAATTTCACTCATGTATGCTAACAGACTAAAACAAAGTTGTACCCCCATGTGTTGAAATAGCTAGTTGTTGAGGATGCTATTTATATTGATTATTGTAATTTCTTCTAAAATATCTCTCATGAACACACTCAAAGCAATTTTTTTTAAACAAAGTTCACCTATAAAAAAATAACCACCTTGTAGCCTATTAGAACAAACTAGCCCCTGGGTGGTTTGAGCAGGGCAAGTAGTATGGGCTCTCTTTCAATCAATAATCAAAAAATTTATTTTATTGGCATTTCTAAGCCTTTTTTTATATCCTCATGGATATGAAAAGTATAATTTTTTCTTTTTAAATTAAATGAGTTATGTATGCAAGTTCACAATACCCAAAAAGGTGTAAATGAATCATATTCAAATGTATAAAAGGTTTTAATCATTACTCAAAATATTAGTTTTGCATATTGATACTTGAGGTCAAAAATCAAAGGAAAAAACCATAGTGATATTTCCAATCCCAAGAATTTTAGCAATAGAAAGTTATAAAGAGTAGTACTCGAGCTTTAACTATTTCTAGGGTCATGACTTTTGCTCTTGAGGAATGTCCAAAGTTACAATGATTCCTAGTGCAATGACTTTGCAATATAAAGATAAAATGCACAAGCTATGGTCATATCCAATATTGTGACCCAGTATTATAGTGATTAAATAAGTATTCATGATCATTCTTAGTGCCATAACAATATGTTCAACAGAGAGATACAAGTTATGGCATATTCTCATCGATATGATTTTGTGTTCTAGAGACAAAATATACAATCATGACCATTACAAATGCTACAATAATCTAAAGCAAGAAAGAGACTGAATCCATAACTCACCCCTTCAGTCATGACTTTGTGTTACATATACAAAAAGATAAATATGTGACATTCCTAAAAGTTGTGAATTTAAATTTAAATTTAATAATTAGTCATTTGATTATAAAAGTGCAAAACACAAGATTTAGGATTTAGGCTATATGGGTTAGGGTTATAGTTTATGGTTTAAGGTTTAGGATTTAAAGTTTAGGGTTTATGGTTTTTTATGTTTTTTTTTTAGAAAATACACACTTTATTTATCATTTAGGCACACAACTTACACGTGACTAAAAAGCTGACTAATTTAAGCCATCCCACCAAATCCTATGCACCATAATAATTCGATACATAAAATACATAAAAAAACATAATGCCTAATAATTCCAAGCGTACGAATACAACTAAAATCAACTAGCATTCCTAGAATTCAGAGTTGGCATTGAGTCATTATGTGCACTGAGTCCTTTCCATTCGGATTTGTCCAAGCTTTTTGGAGGAACCTGAATGATGCACCCTATTAAAACTATGCAAATATAAGATTGTGCATGTGTGTGACATGCAGCATCAAGCGTTTGCCTATGTCATTACTATGGAATGGAATACATGTAAAATTGAATACCCATAAATCCACAAGTCCATATCTACGGCAATTTGTCAATTCAGTCTCACCTATAAATTCCACATTCTTTTGCTCCAATGATCCTCAAAAGAGTATCTCCTGGGTTAGAATGCTTCCTCCTAGAGCTCCAAGAAGTGGCTGTATGTTGCACAGAAAAAATATCAAAAAATAAGCATGCATCGGTGTGCATGTGTGATGAGGTCCATCTCATAGTCTAATTATCTACGCGTACAACCAAGCTAGAATACAAGTAAAATTAGAAAATGCTATAAAGATGGGTCTTCTGCTCCCGGGAGTTCAGCATCACCTAATGTGTATTTACAAAATGCATTGGTAGGCCCCACTTAGAGATACTCATGGGTCTAGTTTGCCTCATTGCATGCTACATAGAGAATATACAAGATTGTGTGTGTGAGTATGTCATGATCCGTCTTAACAAGTACATGGTGCATACAAAGTTTAAAATACAAATAAGACTACAAAAATAAACAAAAAGTTTGAATCTTTCGCTCCCGTATGGCTGGTCTGGACTCCATTGCTTACTGGCCCTACTTGGTGATGCTTCGGATTTTACTGACTTTCCAATTAATCATGGATTACCCACTACTCCTGTTGGGCGACGATTGGGTGGCCCTCTATGCTGCCTGATAGGGCTTGTGGGACCCACTACTAGCTACTCTTGGGTTTACTACCGACCACTTTGCTTGGTCTTGTTAGTTACGTGAATGTTATAATCCCGGCTTGCTAGTAGGGCCCTCTACAAACTGGTGGCCCATAGTTCTGGCTGCTTCCAGGACTTGGTGGACCCTCTTTATGCTACACCAAAATGGACAAGATATGTGCACGTGTGTATTGTGGTCTGTCGCTATGTGTGTGTGCTACAGTAGTATCAGGGTTTTGGAGTTTAGTAATTTAATTATTTAGGTATTTTGTGGTTTATAGGTTTTATTTAAATAATTAAATAACATAAAAATTATTTTTATGATTTTTTTTTATTTTCACGGTTATTACCATTGAAAATATTATAAATTTTAATTTTTTTCAAATGTTAATACGATATTTAATTATAATAATCATAAAAATTAAATATCATGTAAATTCAATATAAATAATTTTATTGATCGATATTATAATGCTGATCTTAAAATAGATTAATAAACTATAATTAATAAGATGGATATTAATTAAAATATATTTGCAAAACCTAAAATGATTCAAAATCAAATTAAAATATATTACTAAATTATAATTTTTTATTTTTAAAATTTTGATTCTTTTTATAAGCTTAAAAATTTTTTTGATGAAGATAAATTATTTAAATTATATTTGTCTCGTTCATAATTTTATTTTGTAATTAATATTTCTATAAAAATAAACTATTAAATAATTAAAATGAATATTAAAATTATAATGAATACAAATAAAAATGAGATTTATGATTAATTATTTAGGAAATACCTATTTAATGCTTTAAGTATTTAGGAGTTTTGGAGTTTAGTGATTTAAGTGTTTAGGCATTTAGTAGTTTATATGTTTTATTTAAAAAATGAAATAACAGAAAAATTATTTTTCAAATTTTTTATCAATTTTGAAGGTTATAACCTTTGTAAATATAATAATTTTTAAATTTTTTTCAATTGTGAATTCAATATTTAGTTATAATAAACTTAATAATTATATATCATGTAAATTAAAAATAAACAATTTTATTGATAGATATTAATAAACTAAATATAAATATAATAATGATCAAAAAATAAATTAATAAACTATTATTTATTGATAGATATTTATATATTATTTATAAATACTTAAACATTTAAAGATGGTTTAAATGTTTAAGTATTTAAGGGTTTTTGGGTTTAGGAGTTTAATGATTTAAGCGTTAGGCATTTAGTTGTTTATAGAATTTATATAAACAATAAAATAACAAAAAATTTATTTTTGTGATTTTATCTCATTTTCAAAGATGATAACCTTTAAAAATATTATAATTTTTAAATTATTTTCAAATGTAAATATAATATTTAGTTATAATAATCTTTATAATTATATATCATGTAAATTCAATATAAACAATTTTAGTGATAAATATTCTATTAATGATCAAAAAATAAATTAATAATCAAAAAATAAATTAATAATCTATTATTAATATGATAGATATCAATTAAAATATAATTACAAAACCTGAAATGATTCAGAAGCAAAGCAAAATATATTACTATATAATAATTTTTTGTTTTAAATTTTTTTTTTCTTTTAAAAAGTTTATCTATAATTTTTTGATGAATAATAATTTATATAAATTATTTGTCTAGCTCAATTTATTTTGTAATTATTATTTATATATAAATAAACAAATAAATAATTAAAATGAATATTTAAAATTATAATGAAAGAAATTGAGATTTATTATTTATTATTTTGGGATACTATTTTAATTTAAATTAGATGTGTCTCACTAATAATTTATTTTGTAATTAATATTTCTATAAAAATAAACTGATAAATAATTAAAATAAAATTGTAAAATTATACTATATAAATTTTAAAATGAGAATTATGATTTATTAATACTATATACAAGTTTAATGGTTTAAGTATTTATCGGTTTTTTCATTTAGGATTTTACCAATTTATGTTTTTAAGCTTTTAGTGGTTTATACATTTTATTTAAAAAAATAAAATATCAAAAAAAAATTTTATAATTTTTTTTCATTTTCATAGGTTATAACTTTTGAAAATATAATAATATTTAAAATTTTTTGAAATATGAATACAATACTTAGTTATAATAATATTAATAATTATATATCATATAAATTCAATAAACAAATTTATTGATATATATTATAATAATGATCAAAATAAAATTCATAAACTATTGATATTAAGATAGATATTAATTAAAAAATAATTACAAAACCCAAATTGATTCAAAATTATAGTAAAATATATTTCTGGATAATAATATTTAATTTTTAAATTTTTACTTCTTTTATAAGCATATATATTTTTTAAATTATATTTGTCGACTCATAATTTATTTTGTAATAAATATTTCTATAAAAATAAACTAATAAATAATCAAAATGAATATTTAAAATAATAATAAATAGAATTAAAAATTAGATTTATTAATTATTAAGTAGTATATAATGGTTTAATGGTTTAAGTATTTTTGCATTACGGGGTTTATGAGTTTACTGATTTAATTGTGTATGCATTTAGAGGTTTATAGGTGTTATTTAAAAAAATATCAAAAAATATATTTTTTTTATTTTTTGATATTCTCAAAGGTTATAACCTTTGAGAATATAATAATTTTTAAATTTTTTTCAAAATTGAATACTATATTTAGTTATAATAATCATTATATTTATATAACATATAAATTCAACATAAATATTTTTATTGGTAAATATTCTAATAATGATCAAAGAATAAATTAATAATCTATTATTAATAAGATAGATACCAATTTAAATATAATTATGAAACCTAAAATGATTCAGAAATAAAGCAAAATATATTACTATATAATATTTTTTTGTTTTGAATTTTTTTTTCTTTTAAAAAGTTTATCTATATTTTTTTGATGAAAAATAATTATATAAATTATATTTGTCTAACTCAATTTATTTTATAATTAATAATTATATAAAAATAAATGAATAAATAATTAAGAAGGATATTTTAAATTATAATGAAAAAAATAATATTGAGATTTATTATTTATTATTTAGGTTATACCGGTTTAAATTGATTATCTATGTAGGGTTTTCGAGATTTAAGAGCTATTGATTTATGTATTTAGGCCTTTAGTGGTTTATAGGATTTATTTAAACAATGAAATAATAAAAAAATTATTTTTTTTATTTTTTCACATTTTCAAAGGTTATAACATTTGAAAATATAATAATTTTAAATTTTTTTTAAAATGTGAATAAAATATTTAGTAATAATAATCATTATAATTATATATAATATAACCTAATTATAAATAATTTTATTGATAGATATGATATCAATTATCAAAAAATAAATTAATAAACTATTATTAATATGATAGATATAAATAAAAATATAATTACAAAATCTAAAATGATTCAAAATAAATGTAAAATTTATTACTAAATAATAATTTTTTGTTTTTAAATTTTTACTTCTTTTTATAAGATTATATTTTTTTTATTAAAAGTAAATTATTAATAATATATTTGTCTGACTAATTATTTATTTTGTAATTAATATTTATATAAAAAATATACTAATAAATATTTAAAATGAATATTTAAAATTATAATGAATACAAATTAAAATCAAATTTAGGATTTATTATTGCTGTATATGTAATTTATTTTTTGATAATCTATTTGTATAACCAAATATTTTTTCTTTTTTAATATTTTCATGTAAATGCAGGAAAGGAAATATTAAGAGACCGGGTATGCAGCAGTAGCACAATAATGGAGGTCTCGCTGACTGGACAGCGGGCCGAAAATTGAGCAGAGCCTGACCCATCTCATGATCCGAACCGCTAAGGTTAAATGAACCGAGAGAAATTTTAATATAAAATGTTTTGTAATTTTATTTTCGTGTGGCTGTTTTTCGACCCATGGAATTGTTCATCGTCTCTCTCTCTTCTCTCTGTGCAATTTATCACGACTATTCTATGTGCTGCATACTATAAGACATTTATGTTGCTTTAATCTGTAACCCAAAAGTATTTTATGGTCGATTTAGCTAGTCGTACTGAGCAACTAGCGAACCACGTTATTTTTGGTGTTTATTTCTCATTTTTTGATTCTATATGTATGGTTGCTGAATTGGGATATATATATTGCTTGTTTTCTCTTGTTTCTGTGTTTCCATATCTCGATCTCACGACCATGGAAGCACAAATGCCCCATAATTATATATGGTATACAGGTTTAATGGATCGATTATTTAGGGGTTTTATCGTTTAGGAGTTTAGCAAATTATATTTTTAGGCATTTAGTGGTATATAGGTTTTATTTATATAATAAAAATAAAATTTTTTTTTGATTTTTTTTAGATTTTCCAAGGTTAAAACCTTTAAAAATAAAATAATTTTTAAAATTTTTCGAAATGTGAATACCATGTATAATTATATTTATCTTACTAAATATATAATATATAAATTCAATATAGATAATTTTAATGATAGATAATATAATAATGTTCAAAAATTAAATTAATAAACTATTATTAATAATATAAATATTAATTAAAATATATTTACATAACACAAAATGATTCAAAATCAAATCAAAATATATTACTAAATAATAATATTTAATTTTCAAATTTCTCCATCTTTTTATAAGCTTATATTTTCTTATGATTAAAAATAAATTATTTAAATAATATCTGTCTCACTCGAAATTTATTTTGTAATTAATTTTTCTAAAAATTAAAATAAAAATAATTAAAATGAATATTTAAAATTATAATAAATATAAATAAAAATGATATTTATTTTTTATTAAGTAGTATACAACTATTATAAGGTTTATGTATTTAGGGGTTTCAGGTTTTATGAGCTATTGTTTTAAGTAAGTAAACATTTAGTGGTCTATAGGGTTTATTTAAAAAAGAAATAACAAAAAATTTATTTATTGTATTCTTTCTCATTTTTTAAGAATAAGCCTTTGAAAATATAATAATTTTTAAATTTTTTCAAAAGTGAATACAATATTTATTTATAATATTCATAATAATTATATATCAAATAAATTCAATATAAATAATTTTATTCATCAATATTCTAATAATTATCAAAAAATAAATTAAAAATCTATTATGAATAAGATTAATATTACTTAAAATATAATATCAAAATCTAAAATGATTCAAAAGCAAAGCAAAATATATTACTTAATAATAATTATTTGTTTTTAAATTTTTAATCTTTTTATAAGCTTATCTATTTTTTGATGAAAAATAATTTTTATAAATTATATTTTTAACTAATAATTTATTTTATAATATATATATATATAACTTAACAATCAAAATGAATTTTTTAAATTATAATGAAAACAAATAAAAATGAGATTTATTAATTATTATTTAGGGTATACCGGTTCAAAGGATTATCTATATAGGGATATCGGGATTTTGTAGTTTAGTGATTTAAGTGCTTAGACATATAGTGGTGTATAGGTTTTATTTAAACAATGAAATAAAGAAAAAAATTTATATTTTTTTATTTTTTAAAATTTTCAAATGTTATAATCTTTGAAAATATAAATATTGTAAAATTTTTTTCAAAAGTGAATACTATATTTAGTTATAATAATATTTATATTTATATATCATATAAATTCAATATAAACATTTTTATTGAAAAATATTCTAATAATGATCAAAAAATAAATTAATAATCAATAATTTATAAGATAGATATCAATGTAAATATATTTTAAAAACTTAAAATAATTCAGAAGCAAAGCAAAAAATATTACTAAATAATAATTTTTCTTTTGAATTTTTCTTTATTTTAAAAAGTTTATCTATACTTTTTTGATGAAAAATAATTTATATAAATTATATTTGTGTAACTCATAATTATTTTGATATTAATATTTATACAAAAATTAACAAATAAATAATTAAAATAATAATTTAAAATTATAATGAAAAAAAATGAGATTTATTATTTATTATGTAGGGTATACCGGTTTAATTTAAATTAGATCTGTCTCACAAATAATTTATTTTGTAATTAATATTTCTATAAAAATAAATTGATAAATAATTAAAATAAAAATTTAAAATTATATAGAATAAAAATTAAAATGAGATTTATGATTTATAATTATTTTAAAGAATGAAAAAAATAAAAAATTAAATTTTTTGATTTTTTTTTAATTTTTGAAGGTTATAACCTTTGAAAATAATTTTTAATTTTATTTAAATGTTAATATAATATTTAGTTATAATATTCTTAATATTTATATATAATGTAAACTCAATATAAATAATTTTATTAATAGATATTATAATAATGATAAATAAAAAATTAATAAACTATTATTAATAAGAATGATATAAATTAAAATATAATTACATAAAGTAAAATGATTCAAAATCAAAATAAAATATATTACAAAATAATAAATTTTTGTTTTTAATATTTTGCCTCTTTTTATAAGCATATATATATTTTTTTGATAAAAAATAAATTATTTAAAATAGATCTGTCTCACTAATAATTTATTTTGTAATTAATATTTCTATAAAAATAAACTGATAAATCATTAAAATAAAAATTTAAAATTATACTGAATAAAAATTAAAATGAGATTTATGATTTATTATTAATGTATACCAGTTTAATGGTTATGACATTTAGGAATTTATAGATTTATGTTTTTAGGCATTTAGTATTTTATAGGTTTTATTTAAACAATAAAATTACAAAAAAAATTGTAATATATTTTTATTTTCAGAGGTTATAACCTGTGAAAATATAATAAAATTTAAGATTTTCTGATATATGAATACAATATTTGTTATAATAATATTAAAATTTTATATCATATAAATTAAATATAAACAATTTTATTGATAGATATTATAATAATGAACAAAAATTAATTTAATAAACAAATAATAATAAGATAGATATTAATTAAAAAATATTTTGTAAACCCAAATTGATTCAAAATTAAACTAAAATATATTACTGAATAATAATTTTTAATTTTTAAATTTTACTTCTTTTATAAGCATATATATCTTTTTTGATTAAAAATTAATTATTTAAATTATATTTGTCTCACTCATAAATTATTTTGTAATAAATATCTCTATAAAAATAAACTAATAAATAATTAAAATTAAAATTTATAATAAATAAAATAAAAATTAGATTTATTAATTATTATGTATTATATAGTAGTTTAATGGTTTATGTATTTATTCATTACGGGGTTTAGGAGTTTACTGATATAACTACGTATCCATTTACTGGTTTATAGGTTTTATTTAAAAAATTAAATAAAACAAAATTTATTTTTATTATTTTTTGATATTTTCAAAGGTTATATCCTTTGAAAATATAATAATTATTTTTTTTAAGTGAATTAATATTTAGTTATAATAATAATTATATTTATATTTCATATAAATTCAATATAAAATAAAATAATAATTTATTATTAATTAGATAGATATCAATTAAAATATAATTACAAAATCAAAAATGATTAACAAACAAAGCAAAATATATTACTATATAATAATTTTTTGTTTGAACTTTTTTTTTCTTTTTAAAAGTTTATCTATATTTATTTAATGAAAAATAATTTATATAAATTATATTTGTCTAACTCATAATTTATTTTGTAATTAATATTTATATAAAAATAAACAAATAAATATTAAAATGAATATTTAAAATTATAATGAAAAAAAATGATATTTATTCTTTATTATTTAGGGTAAACCGGTTTAATTTAAATTATATCTGTCTTACTAATAATTTATTTTGTAATTAATATTTCTAAAAAAATAAACTGTTAAATAATTAAAATAAAAATTAAAATTATACTGAATAAAAATTAAAATGAGATTTATGAATTATTATTAATGTATACCAGTTTAATAGTTTAAGTATTTAGAGGTTGTGTCGTTTAGAAGTTAAGTAATTTATGTTTTTTGGCATTTAGTGGTTTATTGGTTTTATTTAAATAATGAAATAACAAAAAAATTATTTTTAATATCTTTTCACATTTTCAAAGGTTATAACATTTTAAAATATAATAATTTTTAATTTTTTTTCAAATGTAAAAATAATATTAAGTTATAATAATCTTAATAATTATAAGTCATTTAAATCCAATATAAATAATTACAGTGCTTGATATTATAATAATGATCAAAAAAAATTTAATAAACTATTATTAATAAGATATATATTATTTAAATTATATTTGCAAAATGTAAATTTATTCAAAATCAACGTAAAATATATTACTAAATATTAATTTATTTTAATGTTTTGCTTTTTTAAGAAGTTTATATTTTTGTTTTTATAAATAAATTATTTAAATTATATTTGTCTTACTCATAATTTATTTTTTAATATATAATTCTATAATAATAAACTAATAAATAATTAAAATGAATATTTAAAATTATAATGAATACAAATAAAATTGAGATTTATTATTTATTATTCAGGATATACCGGTTTAATTGTTTAAGTATTTTGGTGTTTTGTGGTTTAGGAGTTATAGATTTAATTGTTTAGACCTTTAGTGATTAATAGTTTTTATTTAAAGAATGAAAAAACAAAAAATTTAATTTTTAGATTTATTTTTTAATTTGTGAAGGTTATAACCTTTGAAAATATAAGAAATTTTTAATTTTTTTTAAATGTGAATAGAATAATTAGTAATAATAATCTTAATAATTATATATAATGTAAACTCAATATAAATAATTTTATTGATAGATATTATAATAATGATCAATAAATAATTTATAATCAACTAGTATTTATAAGAATGATAAATATTAAAATATAATTGTAAAATCTAAAATGATTCAAAATCAAAATAGGATATATTACTAAATAATAATTATTTTTTTCTAAAAATTTGCCTTTTTTTATCAGCATTTTTTTTAATGAAAAATAAATTATTTAAACTTTAAATGTCACACTAATAATTTATTTTGTAATTAATATTTCTATAAAAATAAACTGATAAATAATTAAAATGAATATTTAAAATTATAATGAATACTAATAAAAATTAAATTTATGATTTATTATTTGGACTATACTAATTTAATGTTTTAAGTATTTATGGGCTTCGGGGTTTAGTAGTTTAGTCATTTTAAAATTTAGTCATTTAGTGGTTTATAGGTTTTATATAAAAAATAAAATAAAATAAAATTATTTTTATAATTTTTTTTCATTTTTTAATGTTCCTTTGAAAATATAATAATTTATAATTTTTTTTGAAAAGTGAATATAATATGAAGTTATAATAATCATAATAATTATATATCATATAAATTCAATTTAAACTATTTTTTGATATATATTATAATAATGATTGTATAAAAGTAATAAACAATTATAATTAGATAAATATTGTTTAAAATATATTTTGAAAACCTAAAATGATTCAAAATCAAATTAAATATTTTACGAAATATTAATTTTAAATTTTTAAATATTTGTATCCATTAATAAGCCTATATCTGTTTTGATGAAAAATAAAATATTTAAACTATATTTGTCTCACTAATAATTTATTTTTTAATTTATATTTTTATAAAAATAATCTAATAAATAATTAAAATGTATATTTATAATTATAATGAATACTAATAAAAATGAGATTTATTATTTTTTATTTAGGGTATAATTATTTAATTGTTTATGTTTTTTGTGGTTTTGGGGTTAATGAGTTTATTGATTTATATGTTTACACATTTAGGTGTTATAGGTTTTATTTAATCAAAGAAATAACAAAAAATTTATTTTTATGAAATTTTGTGTTTTTCAAATGTTATAACCTTTTAAAAATATATTAATTTTTTAATAGTTATAAAATATGAATACAATACTTAGTTATTATAATCTTTAAAAATTATATTTGTTGTATATTCAAACTAACAAAATTTTTTAATATATATTATTATAATAATCAAAAAATAAAATAATAAACTATTATTAATAAGATAGATATTAATTAAAATAAATTGTTAGAAACCAAAATAATTCAAAATCAGAGTAAATTATATTTCTAAATAAAATTTTAAATTTTTGAAATTTTGTTTATTTTTATAAGCTTATTTTTTTAATAAAAAATAATTTATATAATTTATATATGTCTCATTCATTATTTAATTTGTAAATAATAATTCTATAAAAATAAACTAAAAAATAATTAAAATGAATATTTAAAATTATAATGAATACAATTAAAAATGAGATTTATTGTCAGATATTATAAAAATGATCAAATAATAAATTATAAAACTTTTATTAATAAGATTGATAGCAATTAAAATATAATTGCAAAACCGATATATAAAGATTCAAAATCAAAGTAAACTATATTACTAAATAATACTTTTTTGTTTTTCAATTTTTACTTCTTTTTATAAGTTTATATTTTTTTTGATTAAAAATAAATTATTAAAATTATATTTGTCTAACACATTATTTATTTTGTAATTAATATTTGTATTAATAAAAACTAATAAATAATAAAAATGAATATTTAAAATTATAATGAATACAAAATAACATGAGATTTATGATTTATTATATGTGGTATACCGGTTTAATGGTTTGATTAATTAGGAGTTTTGTCATTTAGGAGTTTAAAAATAAATTAATATTTAAAATTTTTTGAAATGTAAATATAATATTTAGTTATAATAATATTAATAATTATTTATGATATAAATTCAATATAAATAATTTTATTGATAGATATTATAATTATGATCAAAAATTAAATTAATAAACTATTAATAATAAGATAAATATTAATTAAAAAATATTTACAAAACCCAAATTGATTCAAAATTAAAGTAAAATATATTACTGGATAATAATTTTTAATTTTTAAATTTTTACTTCTTTTATAATTGTATATATATTTTTAGATTAAAAATAAATTTTTTAAATTATATGTGTCGCACTCATAATTTATTTTGTAATAAAAAGTTCTATACAAATAAACTAATAAATAATAAAAATAAATATTTAAAATAATAATAAATTGAAATAAAAATTCAATTTATTAAGTAGTATATAGCGGTTTAATGGTTTATGTATTTAGGCATTACGGGGTTTAGGAGTTTATTGATATAAGTATGTATGCATTTAGTGGTTTATATGTTTTATTTGAAAAATAAAATAACATAAAATTTATTTTTATTATTTTTTTATATTCCCAAAGGTTATAACATTTGAAAATATAATAATTTTTAAATTTTTTTCAAAAGTGAATTCAATATTTAGTTATAATAATTATTATATTTATATATCATATAAATTCAATATAAATAATTTTATTGCTAAATATTCTAATAATGATCAAAAAATAAATTAATAAACAATTATTAATAAGATAGATATAAATTTAAATATAATTACTAAATCTAAAATGATTCAAAAGGAGAGCAAAATATATTACTATATAATAAATTTTAGTTTTTAAATTTTTTATTCTTTTTATAAGTTTATCTATATTTTTCGATGAAAGATAATTTATATAAATTATATTTGTCTAACTCATAATTTATTTTGTAATTTATATTTATATAACAATAAACAAATAAATAATTAAAATGAATATTTAAAATTATAATGAAAAAAAAATATTGAGATTTATTATTTATTATTTTGGGTTATCGGTTTAAAAGGATTATTATTTATTATTTTGGGTTTTAAAGATTTAGGAGTAATTGAATTAAGTGTTTAGGTATTTAGTGGTTTATATGTTTTATTTAAATAATAAAATATCAAAAAATATATTTTTTTTATTTTTTCACATTTTCAAAGATTATAATCCATGAAAATATAATAATTTCAAAATTTTTTTCAAAAGTGAATTCAATATTTAGTTATAATAATGATTATATTTAAATATCAAATAAATTCAATATAAACAATTTTATTGATAAATATTCTAATAATGATGAAAAAATAAATTAATAATCTATTATTAATAAGATAGATATCAATTAAAATATAATTACAAAACCAATAATGATTCAGAAGCATAGCAAATTATATTATTATATAATAATTTTTTGTTTTTAATTTTTTTTTCTTTTAATAAGTTTATCTATATTTTTTTTGATGAAAAATAATTTATATAAATTAGAAATGTCTAATACATAATTTATTTTGCTATTAATATTTATATAAAAATAAACAAATAAATAATTAAACTGAATATTTAAAATTATAATGAAAAAAATAAAAATGAGATTTATTGTTTATTATTTAGGATATATCTGATTAAAAAAATTATCTATTTAAACAATGAAATAACAAATAAATTATTTTTGATATTTTTTCAAATTTTCAGAGATTATATCCTTTGAAAATATAATAATTTTAAAATTTTTTAAAAATGTGAATATAATATTTAGTAATAATTATTATAACAATATATAATATAAACTAAATATAAACCATTTTATTGATAGATATTATATCAATTATCAAAAAATAAATTAATTAACTATTATTAATATGATAGATATAAATTAAAATTTAATTACAAAAACTAAAATGATTAAAAATCAAAGTAAATTTATTACTAAATAATAATTTTTGTTTTTTAGTTTTTGCCTCATTTTATAAGATTATTTTAATGATCAAAAAATAAATTAATAAACTATTATAAATAAGATAGATATTATTTAAAATATATTTGCAAAATCTAAATTTATTCATAATCAAAGTAAAATAAATTACTAAATAATAATGTTTTTGATGTTTTGCTTATTTTTATAAGTTTATATTTTTTGTTCTTAAAAGTATATTATTTAAATTATATTTTCTTCCTCATAATATATTTTTTAATTTATAATTCTATAAAAATTAAGTCAAAATATTTAAAATGAATATTTAAAATTATAATGAATACAAATAAAAGTGAGATTTATTATTTATTATTCAGGATATACAGTTTTAATGGTTTAGGTATTTAGGTATTTTGGGGTTTAGTGATTTAAGTGTTTATGACTTTAGTGATTTATAGTTTTTATTTAAAGAATTAAAAAACAAAAAATTTAATTTATTGTTTTTTTTAATTTTTGAAGGTTATAACCTTTGAAAATATAATAATTTTTAATATTTTTTAAATGTGAATATAATATTTAGTTATAATAATCTTAATAATTATATATAATGTAAACTCAATATAAATAATTTTATTAATAGATATTATAATAAAGATCAATAAATAATTAATAAACTTTTATTAAAAAGAATGATATAAATTACAATATAAATGCAAAATCTAAAATGATACAAAATCAAAATAAAATATTTTACAAATTAATAAATTTTTTTATTAAATTGTGACTATTTTTATAAGCTTATATTTTTTTTGATGAAATATAAATTATTTAAAGTATATCTGTCTCACTAATAATTTATTTTGTAATTAATATTTCTATAAAAATAAACTGATAAATAATTAAAATAAAAATTTAAAATTATACTGAATAAAAATTAAAATGGATTTAAGATTGGTTTTTAATGTACACCTATTTAATGGTTTAAGTATTTAGAAGTTTTGTCATTTAAAAGTTTAGCAATTTATGTTTTTAGGCATCTAGTGGTTTATAGGTTCTATTTAATAAATAAAATAACAAAAAAAAATTGAAATTTTTTCTCATTTTCATAGGTTATAACCTTTGAAAATATAATAATATATAAAATTCTATGAAATGTGAATACAATATTTAGTTATTTTAATATTAATAATTATATATCATATAAATTCAATATAAACAATTTTATTGATAGATAAAATAATAATGATCAAAAATTAAATTAATATACTATTAATAATAAGATAGATATTAATTAAAAAATATTTATAATACCCAAATCAATACAAGATTAAACTATAATAAATTAATGTATAATATTTTTTAATTTTTAAATTTTTACTTCTTTTATAAGCGTATATTATTTTTTAATTACAAATAAATTATTTAAAATATATTTGTCGCACTCTTAATTTATTTTGTAATAAATATTTTATAAAAATAAACTAATAAATAATTAAAATCAATATTTAAAATTATAATAAATAATATAAAAATTAGATTTATAATTTATTAAGTAGTATATAGCGATTTAATGGTTTATGTATTTAGGAGTTTACTGATTTACCTATATATGCATTTAATGGTTTATATGTTTTATTTAAAAAATAAAATAACAATAAATTTATTTTTGTTATTTTTAGATATTTTCAAAGGTTATAACCTTTGAAAATACATTAAATTTTAAATTTTTTTCTAAAGTGATTACAATCTTTAGTTATAATAATCATTATATTTATATATCATAAAATTCAATATATACAATTTTATTGATAAATATTCTAATAATGATCAAAAAATAAATAAATAATCTATTATTAATAAGATAGATATCAATTAAAATATAATTACAAAACCTAAAATGATTCAGAAGCAAAGAAAAATATATTACTATATAATAATTTTTTGTTTTGAATTTTTTTTTCTTTTAAAAAGTTTATGTATATTTTTTTGATGAAAAATAATTTATATAAATTATATTTTTCTAACTCATAATTTATTCAGTAATTAATATATTTATAAAAATAATCAAAGAAATAATTAAAATTAATATTTAAAATTATAATGAAAAAAAAGTGATTTTTTATTTATTATTTAGGGATACCAGTTTAATTTAAATTAGATATTTCTCACTAATAATTTATTTTGTAATTAATATTTCTATAAAAATAAACAGATAAATATTTAAAATAAAAATTTAAAATTATACTAAATAAAATTTAAAATGATATTAATGATTTATTATTATACTAAATAATGATCAAAATTAAATTTTCAAACTATTGATATTAAGATATATATTAATTATAAAATAATTACAAAATCCAAATTGATTCAAAATTTTAGTAAAATATATTTCTGGATAACAATTTTTAATTTTTAAATTTTTACTTCTTTTATAAGTATATATATTTTTTAAATTATATTTGTCGCACTCATAATTTAATTTGTAATAAATATTTCTATAAAAATAAACTAATAAATAATTAAAATGAATATTTAAAATTATAATAAATAGAATAAAAAATTAGATTTATTAATTATTAAGTAGTATAGTGGTTTAATGGTTTATGTATTTTGGCATTACGGGGTTTAAGAGTTTACTGATTTAACTATGTATGCATTTAGTTGTTTATAGGTGTTATTTATAAAAAAATATCAAAAAATTTATTTTTTTTATTTTTTGATATTTTCAAAGTTTATAACCTTTGAAAATATAATAATTTTTAAATTTTTTTTATAAGTGAATACTATATTTTGTTATAATAGTCATTATATTTATATATCATATAAATTCAATATAAATATTTTTATTGATAAATATTCTAATAATGTTCAAAGAATAAATTATAATGAAAAAAATAATATTGAGATTTATAATTTATTATTTAGGGTATACCGGTTTAAAATGATTATCTATTTAGGGTTTTCAATATTCAGGAGTATTTTATTTAAGGATTTAGGCATTTAGTGGTTTATAGAATTTATTTAAACACTGAAATAACAAAATAATTATTTTTGTTATTTTTTCACATTTTCAAAGGTTATAACCTTTTAAAATATAATAATTTTAAAATTTTTTAAAATGTGAATAAAATATTTAGTAATAATAATCATTAAAATTATATATAATATAAACTAATTATAATTAATTTTATTGATAGATATGATATTAATTATCAAAATATAAATAAATAAACTATTATTAACATGATATATATAAATTCAATATAAATAATTTTAATGACAGATATTATAATAATGATCAAAAATTAAATTAATAAACTTTTATTAATAATATAAATATTAATTAAAATATATTTACATTACACAAAATGATTCAAAATCAAATAAAAATATATTACTAAATAATAATATTTAATTTTTAAATTTTTCTATCTTTTTATAAGCTTATTTTTTTTATGATTAAAAATAAATTATTTAAATATTATCTGTCTCACTCGAAATTTATTTTGTAATTAATTTTTCTAAAAAATTAAAAAATAAATAATTTTAAAATTTGTTTAAAAGTGAATACAATATTTATTTATAATAATCATAATAATTATATATCATATAAATTCAATATAAACAATTTTTTAAAAGATATTCTAATAATTATCAAAAAATAAATTAAAAATCTATTATGAATAAGATTGATATTACTTAAAATATAATATCAAAACCTAAAATGATTGAAAAGCAAATCAAAATATATTACTTAATAATAATTTAATTAATAAACTAGTAGTAATAAGAATGATATAAATTAAAATATAAATGTAAAATCTAAAATGATTCAAAATCAAAATAAGATATATTAATAAAAAATAATTTTTTATTTTTAAAATTTTGCTTCTTTTTATAAGCATATATTTTTTTTTATGAAAAATAAATTATTTAAATTATATCGGTCTCACTAATAATTTATTTTGTAATTAATATTTTTATAAAAATAAACTGATAAATAATTAAAATGAATATTTAAAATTATAATGAATACTAATAAAAATGAGAATTATGATTTATTATTTAGATTATACTAATTTAATGTTTTGAGTATTTATGAACTTTGTGAATTAGAAGTTTAGTCATTTTAGTATTTAGTCATTTATTGGTTTATAGGTTTTATTTTAAAAAGAAGATAAAATAAAGTATTTTTGTTATTTTTTCTAATTTTTAAAGATTATAACATTTGAAAATATAATAATTTTTATTTTTTTTTTGAAAAGTGAATACAATATGAAGTTAATAATCATAATAATTAAATATCATAAAAATTCAATATAAATTATTTTAATGGTATATATTATAATAATGATCATTCAAAAGATAAATAAACAATTATTAATAAGATAAATATTGTTTAAAATATATTTGAAAAACCTAAAATGATTCAAAATCAAAGTGAAATATTTTCCTAAATATTAATTTCAAATTTATAAAATTTTGTATCCATTAATATGCTTATATATTTTTTGATGAAAAATAAATTATTTAAATTATATTTGTCTCACTAATAAGTTTTTTTTATTTATATTTCTATAAAAATAAACTAATAAATAATTAAGAGTATGTTTAAAATTATAATGAATACTAATAAAAATGATTTTCTTTATTTATTATATATAGTATATTGGTTTAATTGTTAAATTATTTAGGGGTTTTGTCATTTAGTAGTTTAGCAATTTATGTTTTTAGGCATTTAGTGGTTTATAGGTTTTATTTATATTAATAAAAATAAAAAAAAATTTATTTTTTCTAATTTTCAAAGGTTATAACCTTTGAAAAAAAAATAATTTTTAAAATTTTTTGAAATGTGAATACCATGTATAATTATATTAATCTTACTAATTATATATCATATAAATTAAAAATAAACAATTTTAATGATAGATATTATAATAATGATCAAAAATTAAATTAATAAACTATTATTAAAATCTAAATATTAAAAATATTAATTAAAATATATTTACATAACACAAAATGATTCAAAATCAAATCAAAATATATTACTAAATAATAATATTTAATTTTTAAAATTTTTCCTTCTTTTTATAAGATTATATTTTTTTTTGATTAAATATAATTTATTTAACTATTATTTGTCTCATTCAAAATTTATTTTGAATTAATTTTTCTAAAAAATTAAACTATAAATAATAAAAATAAATATTTAACATTATAATAAATAGAAATATAAATGAGATTTATTATTTAATAAGTAGAATATAGCTATTAAAAGGTTTATGTATTTAGGAGTTTCGGGGTTTATGAGCTTACTGATTTAAGTAAATCATCATTTAATGATCTATAGGTTTATTTAAAAAATAAAATAACAAAAAATTTATTTTTATTATTTTTTCTCATTTTTTAAGGTTATAACATTTGAAAATATAATAATTTTTAAATTTGTTTCAAAAGTGAATACAATATTTATTTATAATAATCATAATAATTATATATCAAAAAATAAACAATATATACAATTTTATTGATAGATATTCTAATAATTATCAAAAAATAAATTAATAATCTATTATGAATTAGATTGATATTACTTAAAATATAATATCAAAACCTAAAATGATTGAAAAGCAAAGCAAAATATATAACTAAATAATAATTATTTGTTTTTAAATTTTTAATCTTTTTATAAGCTTATCTATTTTTTGATGAAAAATAATTTTTATAAATTATATTTTTAACTCATAATTTATTTTATAATTAATACAGATATACAAATAAAAAACTAATATTCAAAATGATTTTTTTAATTATATTTAAAACAAATAAAAATGAGATTTATTAATTATTATTTAGTGTATACCAGTTTAAAGGATTATCTATATTAGGGTCTCGGGATTTTGTAGTTTAGTGATTTAAGTGTTTAGGCATTTAGTGGTGTATATAATTTATTTAAACAATGAAATAACAAAATAAAATTATTTTTTTTATTTTTTAACATGTTCAAAGGTTATAATGTTTGAAAACATAAAAATTATAAAACTTTTTTCAAAAGTGAATACAATATTTACTTATAATAATTATTAAATTTATATATCATATAAATTCAATATAAACATTTTTATTGATAAATATTCTAATAATGATCAAAAAATAAATTAATAATCTATTATTAATAAGATATATATCATTTAGAATATAATTACAAATATTAAAATAATTCAGAAGATAAGCAAAATATATTACTATATAATAATTTGTTGTTTTGAAATTTGTTTTTTGAAATTTATCTATATTTTTTTGATGAAAAATAATTTATATAAATCATATTTGTTTAACACATAATTTATATTGTAATTAATATTTATATAAAAATATACAAATAATTAATTAAAATGAATATTTAAAATTATAATGAAAAAAAATGAGTTTTATTATTTATTATTTAGGGTATACCGATATAATTTAAATTAGATCTATCTAACTAATAATTTATTTTGTAATTAATAATTATATAAAAATAAACTGATAAATAATTAAAATAAAAATTTAAAATTAAACTGAATAAAAATTAAAATGGAATTTATGATTTATTATTAATGTATACCAGTTTAATTGTTTAAGTATTTAGAGGTTTTGTCATTTAGGAGTTTAGCAATTTATGTTTTTAGGCATTTAGTGGTTTATATGTTTTATTTAAACAAAAAAATAACATAAAAAAATTTAGTAATTTTTTCTCATTTTCATAGGTCATAACCTTTGAAAATATAATAATATTTAATATTTTTGAAATGTGAATATAATATTTAGTTATAATAATATTAATAATTATATATCATATAAATTCAATATAAACAATTTTATTGATATATATTATAATAATGATCAAAATTAAATTATTAAACTATTAATAATAAGATTGATATTCATTAAAAAATATCTACAAAACCCAAATTGAATCAAAATTAAATTAAAATATATTACTTAAGAATAATTTTTAATTTTTAAATTTTTACTTATTTTATAAGCATAAATACTTTTATTGATTAAAAATAAATTATTTAAATTATATTTCTAGCACTCATAATTTATTTCGTAATAAATATTTCTATAGAAATTAACTAATAAATAATTAAAATAAATATTTAAAATTATAATAAATAGAAATAAAAATTAGATTTATTAATTATTAAGTAGTATATAGAAGTTTAATGTTTTATTTATTTAGGCATTACGAGATTTAGGAGTTTACTGATATAACTGTGTATGCATTTAGTGGTTATAGGTTTTATTTAAAAAATAAATAAACAAAATTTTTTTTTATTATTTTTTGATATTTTCAAATTTTATAACCTTTGATAATATAATAATTTTTAAATTTTTTTCAAAAGTGAATTCAATATTTAGTTATAATAATCATTATATTTATATTTCATATAAATTCAATATAAACAATTTTATTGATAAATATTCTAATAATGATCAAAGAATAAATTAATAATCTATTATTAATAAGATAGATATCAATTAAAATATAATTACAATACCTAAAATGATTCAGAAGGAAAGACAAATATATTACTATATAATAAATTTTTGTTTTGAAATTTTTTATTCTTTTTATAAGTTTATCTATATTTTTTGATGAAAAATAATTTATATAAATTATATCTGTCTAACTCATAATTTATATTGTAATTAATATTTAATAAAAATAAATGAATAAATAAATAAAATGAATATTTTAAATTATAATAAAAAAATAATATTGAGATTTATTATTTATTATTTAGGGTATACCAGTTTAAAAGGATTATCAATTTATGGTTTTCAAGATTTCGGAGTCATTGACTTAAGTGTTAAGGCATTTAGTAGTTAATAGGATTTATTTAAACAATGAAATAACAACAAAATTATTTTTGATATTTTCTCACATTTTCAAAGGTTATAACCTTTGAAAATAAAATCATTTTAATTTTTTTTAAAATGTGAATACAATATTTAGTAATAAGAATCATTATAATTATATATAATATAATTATAAATATAAACAATTTTATTGATAGATATGATATCAATTATCAAAAAATAAATTAATATGTTATTATTAATATGATAGATATAAATTAAAATATAATTTATAAACCTAAAATTATTAAAAATCAAAATAAAATTTTTTACCAAATAATAATTTTTGTTTTTTAGGTTTTGCTTCTTTTTATAAGCTTATATTTTTTGTTGATGAAAAATAAATTATTTAAATTATATTTAAGGTTTTCTAGTTTAAAGTTTTAAGTATTTAGGGGCTTTTGTGTTTAGGATTTTATAGATTTAAGTGTTTTGTCATATAGTTGTCTATAAGTTTAATTTAAACAATGATATAACAAAAAATTTATTTTTATTTTTTTTTTCTAATTTTTGAAGGTTATAACCTTTGAAAATAGAAAAATTTCTAAATTTTTTTCAAATGTAAATATAATATTTAGTTATAATAATCTTAATAAATATAAGTCATTTAAATTCAATATAAATAATAACATTGCTAGATATTATAATAATGATCAATAAATAAATTAATAAACTATTATTAATAAGATAGATATTATTTAAAATATATTTGCAAAATCTAAATTTATTCAAAATAGAAGTATATATTACTGAATAATAATTTTTTTTAATATTTTGCTTTTTTATAAGTTTATATTTTTGTTATTAAAAATAAATTATTTAAATTATATTTGTCTTCCTCATAATTTATTTGTAATTTATAATTCTATAATAATAGACTAATAAATAATTAAAATAAATATTTAAAATTATAATGAATACAAATAAAATTGAGATTTATTATTTATTATTCAGGATATACATGTTTAATGGTTTAAGTATTTAGGTGTTTGGGGTTTAGTCATTTAAGTGTTTATGTCCTTTGGTGATTTTATCTTATTTTGGAAGGTTATAACCTTTGAAAATATAATAATTTTTAATTTTTTTAAAAATGTGAATATAATATTTAGTTATAATAATCTTCATAATTATATATAATCTAAAATCAATATAAATAATTTTATTAATAGATATTATAATAATGATCAATAAATAAATTAATAAACTATTATTAATTAGAATGATCTAAATTAAAATATAATTGCAAAATTTAAAATTATTCAAAATTAAATTAAAATAAATTACTAAATAATAATATTTTGTTTTAAAAATTTTGCTTCTTTTTATGAACTTATATTTTTTTGATGAAAGATAAATTATTTATATTATATTTGTCTCACTAATAATTTATTTTGTAATTAATATTTCAATAAAAATAAACTGATAAATAATTAAAACAAATATTTAAAATTATAATGAATACTAATAAAAATGAGATTTATTATTTATTATTTAGAGTATACTAATTTAAAGGCTTATGTATTTATGGACTTAGGGATTTAGGAGTTTAGTCATTAAGAATTTAGGTATTTTGTGGTTTATAGATTTTATTTAAAAAATCTAATAACAAAAAATTTATTTCTTTATTTTTTCTTATTTTCAAAGGTTATAACCTTTGAAAATATAATAATTTTTAAATTTTTTTAATATGTGAAAATATTATTATGTAATAATAATTTAAATAATTATATATTATGTAAATTCAATATAAATAATTTTTTTATAGATATTATGATGACGATAATAAAATAAATTAATAAACTATAATTAATTAGATAGATATTAAATAAAATTTATTTACAAAACCTAAAATGAGTCAAAATCAAAGTAAAATATATTAATAAGATAAATATTAAATAAAACTATTATTAATAAGATAAAATATATAGGTTTAGAAGCTTATATATTTAGGAGTTTTGGGATTTAAGAATTTAGTGATTTAAGTGTTTAGGCATTTAGTAGTTTATAGGTTTTATTTAAAAAATAAAATAACAAAAAATTTTATTTGTTATTTGTTCTCATTTTTGAAGGATATAACCATTGAAAATATAACATATTTTAAATTGTTTTGAAATATGAATACTATATTTAGTTATGATAATCTTAATTATTATATATCATGTAAATTCAATATAAACAATTATATTGATATATATTATAATAAAGATCATACAAAAGATTAATAAACAATTATTAATAAGATAAATATTGTTTAAAATATATTTACAAAACCTAAAATGATTCAAAATCAAAGTGAAATAGTTTACTAATTATTAATTTTAAATTTTTAAATTTTTTTATCCATTTATAAGCCTATATATTTTTTGATGAAAAATAAATTATTTAAATTATATTTGTCTCACTATTAATTTATTTTTTAATTTATATTTCTATAAAAATAAACTAATAAATAATTAAAATGTATATATAAAATTATAATGAATACTAATAAAAATGAGATTTATGATTTATTATTTCGGGTATACCTATTTAATGGTTTAAGTTTATGGTGGTTTTGGGCTTAATGACTTTATTGAATTATATGTTTGCACATTTATGTGTTTATAGGTTTTATTTAATCAATGAAATAACAAAAATTTTATTTTTATGAATTTTCGTGATTTTCAAAGGTTATAACCTTTGAAAATATAATAATTTTTTAATAGTTCTAAAAAATGAATACAATACTTAGTTATAATTATCTTAATAATTATAGTTGGTGTAAATTCAATATAAAAATTTTATTAATATATAATATTTTGATGATCAAAAAATAAATTAATAAACTATTATTAATAAGATAGATATTAATTAAAATATATTTGCATAACCCAATATAATTCAAAATCAAAGTAAATTATATTACTAAATAAAATTTTAAATTTTTGAAATTTTGTTTCTTTTTATAAGCTTATATTTTTTTTCATAAAAAATAATTTATTTAAATTATATATGTCTCACTCATTAATTATTTTGTAATTAATATTTCTATAAAAATAAACTAAAAAATACTTACAATGAATATTTAAAATTATAATGAATACAAATAAAAATGAGATTTATTATTTATTATTTAGGTTATATAGGTTTAATAGTTTAAGTATTTAGGGGGTTTTGGGGTTTAGAAGTCTAGAGATTTAAATGTTTAGGCATTTAGTGGTTTATAAGTTTTATTAAATAATAAAATAATAAAAAAATTATTGTTGTGATTTTTTATCATTTTTGAAGGTTATAACCTTTGAAAATATAATAATTTTTAAATTTTTTTCAAATGTAAATATAAGATTTAGTTATAATATTCTTAATAATTATAAGACATTTAAATTCAATATAAGTAATTTTATTGTTAGATATTATAAAATTGATCAAATAATAAATTAATAAATTATTCTTAAAAAGATTGATAGCAATTAAAATATAATTGCAAAACCTATACATAATGATTCAAAATTATAGTAAAATATATTACTAAATAATAATTATTTTTTTTAAATTTTTACTTCTTTTTATATGCTTATATATTTTTTAGATTATAAATAAATTATTAAAATTATAGTTTTCTTGCTCATTATTTATTTTGTAATTAATATTTCTATAAAAAATAAACTAATAAATAATTAAAATGAATATTTAAAATTGAAATGAATACAAATTAAATTGAGATTTATGTTTTATTTTATGTGGTATACGGGTTTAATGGTTTGATTATTTAGGAATTTTGTCGTTTAGGAGTTTATCAATTTATGTTTTTAGGCATTTAGTGGTTTATAGGTTAATTTATATAAAAAAAATTTAAAATTTTTTTTTCGATTTTTTGTGATTTTCAAAGGTTATAACCTTTTAAAATTAAATAATTTTTAATATTTTTTGAAATGTGAAAACTATGTATAATTATATTAATCTTACTAAGTATATATCATATAAATTAAATATAAATAATTTTAATGATAGATAATATAATAATGATCAAAAATTAAATCAATAAACTATTATTAATAATATAAATATTAATTAAAATATATATACATAACACAAAATGATTCAAAATCAAATCAAAATATATTACTAAATAATAAAATTTAATTTTTATAATTTTTCTTCTTTTTATAAGCTTATATTTATTTTTATTAAAATAAATTATTAAAATAATATTTGTCTCAATCGAAATTTATTTTGTAATTAATTTTTCTAAAAAATTAAACTATAAATAATTAAAATTATTTTTTAAAATTATAATAAATAGAAATAAAATTGAAATTAATTATTTATTAAGTAGTATATAGCTGTTAAAAGGTTTATGTATTTAGGGGTTTTGAGATATATGAGCTTAATTATTTAAGTAAGTAAGCATTTAATGATCTATAGGTTTTATTTAAAAAATGAAATAACAAAAAAATTTATTTTTTTATTTTTTCACATTTTCAAAGTTTATAACCTTTGAAAATTTAAAAATTTTAAAAATTTTTTCAAAAGTGAATACAATATTTAGTCATAATAATCATTATATTTATAAATCTTATAAATTCAATATAAACATTTTTATTGATAAATATTCTAATAATAATAAAAAAATAAAATAATAATCTATTATTGATAAGATAGATACCATTTATAATATATTTACAAAACCTAAAATCATTCAGAAGCAAAGAAAATATATATTACTATATAATAATTTTTTGTTTTGAAATTTTTTTTTCTTTTAAAAAGTTTTTCTATATTATTTTGGTGAAAAATAATTTATATAAATTATATTTGTGTAACTCATAATTTATTTTGTAATTAATATATTATATAAAAATAAACAAATAAATAATTAAATTTGAATATTTAAAATTAAAATGAAAAAAGAAATGAGATTTATTATTTATTATTTAGGATATACCGGTTTAATTTAAATTAGATCTGTCTCACTAATAATTTATTTTGTAATTAATATTTTATAAAAATAAACTGATAAATAATTAAAATAACAATTAAAATTATACTGAATAATTAACATAATTTATTTTGTTCCTTTCTCAACTCAATAATGATTGCTAAAGCTCTAACCAAAATTATAGGAGCTTTTACTTTATCTCTATTATGTCTCATCATATTTGATGTTGAATCACTGGGCTATCAAAGGTAATTTGACTCATTTACGCTAACAGACAAAACCAATGTTGTACCCCTATGTGTTAAAATAGCTAGTTGTTGAGGATGCTATTTATATTGATTATTGTAATTTCTTTTAAAATAATATTTCATGCACACAATCAAAGAAATTTTTTAAAACATACTTCTCCTCGAAAAAAATAACCACCATGTAGGCTATTAGTACAAACTACCCCCAGGGAGGTTTGAGTAGTGCAAGAAGTATGGGCTCTCATTTAATCAAGAATCAAAAAATTTATTTTATTGGCATGTCTAAGCCTTTTTTTTATATCCTCGTGGATATGAAAAGTATCATTTCTTTCTTTTTATATTAAATGAGTTATGTATACAAGCTCACAATACCCAAAAAGGTGTAAATGAATCATATTCAAATGTATAAAAGGTTTTAATCATTGCTCAAAATATTAGTCTTGCATAGTGATAGTTGAGGTTACAAATCAAAAAAAAATGCCATGGTGATATTTCTAATCCCAATAATTTTAGCTATAGAAAGTTATAAAGAGTAGTACTTGAGCTTTTACTATTTATAGGGTCATCACTTTTGCTCTTTAGGAATGTCCAAAGTTACAAACATTCCTAGTGCAATGACTTTGTAATATAAAGATAAAATGCACAAGCTATGGTCATATCCAATACTGTGACCAAGTATTTTAGTGATTAAATATGTATTCATGATCATTCTTAAAGCCATTATAATATGTTCAATAGAGAAACACAAGTTATGTCATATTCTCATCGATATGATTTTATGTTCTAGAAACAAAATATACAATCATGACCATTGCTAATGCTACAATAATCTAAAGCAAGAAAGAGACTGAATCCATAACTCACCCCTTGAGGCATGACTTTGTGTTAAATATACAAAAAGATAAATCTGTGACATTCCTAAAAGTTGTGAATTTCAATTTAAATTTAACATTTAGTCATTTGATCATATAACTCCAAAACATGAGATTTAGGATTTCGGGTTTATGGACCAGGGATATAGTTTATGGTTTACGGTTTAGGATTTAAATTTTAGGGTTAATGGTTTTTTTTGTTTTTTTGGAAAATACACACTTTATTTATCATTTAAGCACACAACTTACAAGAGACTAAAAAGCTGAATAATTTAGGCCAGCCCACCAAATCTTATTCACCTTAATGATTCTATGCATAAAATACTTAAATAAAACAAAATGCCTAAGAATTCCAAGCGTACTAATACAACTAAAATCACCTGGCATTCCCAGACTTGAGAGTTGGCAATGAGTCATTATGCGCACAACATCCTTTCCATTTAGATTTGTCCAAGCCTTTTGGAGGAACCTGGATGATGCACCATATTAAAACTATGCAAATATAAGATTGTGCATGTGTGTGACATGCATCATCAAGCGTTTGCCTATATCATTGCTATGAAATGGAATACATGTAAAACCGAATACCCATAAATCCACAAGTCCATATCTATGGCACTTTTTCAATTCTTTCTCACTTGTGAATTCCACAATGTTTTGCTCCAATGATCCTCAAAGAAGTATCTCTTGGGTTAGAATGCTTACTCCTCGAGCTCTAAGATGTGGCTGTATGTTGCACCGACAAAATATCAAAAAATATGCATGCATCGGTGTGCATGTGTGATGAGGTCCATCTGATAGTCTAATTATCTACGTGTACAATCAAGCTAGAATACGAGTAAAATTGAATATGCTACAAAGATCAGTCTTCTGCTCCAGAAAGTTTATCATCGCCTAATGTGTATTTACAAGATGCATTAGTGGGCCCCACTTAGAGATACTAATGGGTCCAGTTGCCCTCATTGCATGCTACAAAGAGAACATACAAGATTGTGTGTGTGAGTATGTCATGATCCGTCTCTACAAGTACATGGTGCATACAAAGTCCAAAATACAAATAAGACTACAAACATAAACTACAAGTTTGAATCTTTTGCTCCCATATGGCTGGTGTGGACTCCATTGCTTACTGGCCCTGCTTTGTGATGCTTCGGATTTTTTCGGCTCTCCAATTAATCATGGATTACCCGCTATTCCTGTAGGGCGATGGTTGGGTGGCCCTCTATGCTGCCCGATAGGGCTAGTGGGACCCACTCCTAGCTACTCCTGGGTTTACTCTCGACACTTTGCTCGGTCTCGTCAGTTTTCTAAATGTTATCATCCCGGATTTCTAGTGGGGCCCTCTACAAGTTGGTGGCCCATACTTCTGGCTACTTCCAGGACTTGCTGGCCATTGTAAATGCTACACCAAAATGGACAAGAATATGTGCACGTGTGTAATGTGGTCTATCGCTATGTGTGTGTGGTGCAGTAGTATCAGGGTTTAGGAGTTGAGTGATTTAATTATTTAGGTATTTTGTGGTTTATATGTTTTATTTAAATAATTAAATAACAAAAAAATTATATTTATGATTTTTTCTTATTTTAAAGGTTATAACCATTGAAAATATTATAATTTTTAATTTTTTTTCAAATGTTATTATAATATTTAATTATAATAATCATAAAAATTAAAAATCATGTAAATTCAATATAAATAATTGTATAGATCGATATTATAATGCTGATCATAAAATAGATTAATAAACTATTATTAATAAGATAGAAATTAATTAAAATATATTTGCAAAACCTAAAATGATTCAAAATCAAAGTAAAATATATTATTAAATAATAATTTTTTATTTTTAAATTTTTGATTCTTTTTATAAGCTTATAAATTTTTTTGATGAAGATAAATTATTTAAATTATATTTGTCACATTCATAATTTTATTTTGCAATTAATATTTCTATAAAAATAAACTAATAAATAATTAAAATGAATATTAAAATTATAATGAATAAAAATAAAAATGAGATTTATTATTAATTATTTAGGGAATACCTATTTAATGCTTTAATTATTTAGGATTTAATGAGTTTAGTGATTTAAGTGCTTAGGCATTTAGTAGTTTATATGTTTTATTTAAATAATGAAATAACAAAAAAATTATTTTTCAAATTTTTTATCAATTTTGAAGGTTATAACCTTTATAAATATAATAAATTTTAAATTTTTTTCAATTGTGAATTCAATATTTAGTTATAATAAACTTAATAATTATATATCATGTAAATTAAATATATACAATTTTATTGATAGATATTAATAAACTAAATATAAATATAATAATGATCAAAAAATAAATTAATAAACTATTATTTATTGATATATATTTATATATATTTATAAATACTTAAACATTTAAATATGGTTTAAATGTTTAAGTATTTAAGGGTTTTGGGGTTTAGGAGTTTAATGATTTAAGCGTTTAGGCATTTAGTTGTTTATAGGTTTTATATAAACAATAAAATAACAAAAAAATTATTTTTGTGATTTTATCTCATTTTCAAAGTTGATAACCTTTAAAAATATAATAATTTTTAAATTATTTTCAATTGTAAATATAATATTTAGTTATAATAATATTTATAATTATATATCATGTAAATTCAATATAAACAATTTTATTGATAAATATTCTATTAATGATCAAAAAATAAATTAATAATCTATTATTATTAATATGATAGATATCAATTAAAAATATAATTACAAAACCTGAAATGATTCAGAAGCAATGCAAAATATATTACTATATAATAATTTTTTGTTTACAAAAATTTTTTTTTAAAAAGTTTATCTATAATTTTTTGATGAAAAATAATTTATATAAATTATTTGTCTAGCTCAATTTATTTTGTAATTATTATTTATATATAAATAAACAAATAAATAATTAAAATTAATATTTAAAATTATAATGAAAAAAATTGAGATTTATTATTTATTATTTTGGGATACTATTTTAATTTAAATTAGATGTGTCTCACTAATAATTTATTTTGTAATTAATATTTCTATAAAAATAAACTGATAAATAATTAAAATAAAATTGTAAAATTATACTGTATAAATTTTAAAATGAGATTTATGATTTATTATTACTATATACCAGTTTAATGGTTTAAGTATTTATCGGTTTTTTCATTTAGGATTTTAGCAATTTATGTTTTAAAGCTTTTAGTGGTTTATACATTTTATTAAAAAAAATAAAATATCAAAAAAAATATTTTTAATTTTTTTTCATTTTCATAGGTTATAACCTTTGAAAATATAATAATATTTAAAATTTTTTGAAATGTGAATACAATACTTAGTTATAATAATATTAATAATTATATATCATATAAATACAATAAACAAATTTATTGATATATATTATAATAATGATCTAAATTAAATTCATAAACTATTGATATTAAGATAGATATTAATTAAAAAATAATTACAAAACCCAAATTGATTCAAGATTATAGTAAAATATATTTCTGGATAATAATTTTTAATTTTTAAATTTTTACTTCTTTTATAAGCATATATATTTTTTTAATTATATTTGTCGCACTCATAATTTATTTTGTAATAAATATTTCTATAAAAATAAACTAATAAATAATCAAAATGAATATTTAAAATTGTAATAAATAGAATTAAAAATTAGATTTATTAATTATTAAGTAGTATATAGCAGTTTAATGGTTTATGTATTTTTGCATTATGGGGTTTATGAGTTTACTAATTTAATTGTGTATGCATTTAGAGGTTTATATGTGTTATTTAATAAAAATATCAAAAAATTTATTTTTTTTATTTTTTGATATTTTCAAAGGTTATAACCTTTGAAAATATAATAATTTTTAAATTTTTTTCAAAATTGAATACTATATTTAGTTATAATAATCATTATATTTATATAACATATAAATTCAATATAAATATTTTTATTGGTAAATATTCTAATAATGATCAAAAAATAAATTAATAATCTATTATTAATAAGATAGATACCAATTTAAATATAATTATGAAACCTAAAATGATTCAGAAATAAAGCAAATTATATTACTATATAATATTTTTTTATTTTGAATTTTTTTTCTTTTAAAAAGTTGATCTATATTTTTTTGATGAAAAATAATTATATAAATTATATTTGTCTAACTCAATTTATTCTATAATTAATAATAATATAAAAATAAACGAATAAATAATTAAAAAGAATATTTTAAATTATAATGAAAAAAATTATATTTAGATTTATTATTTATTATTTAGGTTATACCGGTTTAAATTGATTATCTATGTAGAGTTTTCGAGATTTAGGAGTTATTGATTCATGTATTTAGGCATTTAGTGGTTTATAATATTTATTTAAACAATGAAATAACAAAAAAATTATTTTTGTTATTTTTTAACATTTTCAAAGGTTATAACATTTGAAAATATAATAATTTTAAAATTTTTTTAAAATGTGAATAAAATATTTAGTAATAATAATCATTATAATTATATATATTATAAACTAATTATAAATACTTTTATTGATAGATATGATATCAATTATCAAAAAATAAATTAATAAACTATTATTATATGATAGATATAAATTAAAATATAATTACAAAACCTAAAATGATTCAAAATCAAAGTAAAATTTATTACTAAATAATAATTTTTTGTTTTTATATTTTTACTTCTTTTTATAAAATTATATTTTTTTATTAAAAGTAAATTATTAATAATATATATGTCTGACTAATTATTTTTTTTGTAAATAATATTTATATAAAAAATAAACTAATAAATAATTAAAATGAATATTTAAAATTATAATGAATACAAATTAAAATGAGATTTAAGATTTATTATTACTGTATATATAATTTATTTTTTGATAATCTGTTTGTATAACCAAATATTTTTTCTTTTTTAATAGTTTCATGTAAGTGCAGGAAAGGAAATATTAAGAGGCCGGGGATGCAGTAGTAGCTCAATAACGGAGGTCTCACTGACCAGACAGCTGGCAAAAATTGGAGCAGAGCCTGACCCGTCTCATGATCCGACCCGCTCCCGTTAAATGAACCGAGGGAAATTTTAATATAAAATGTTTTGTAATTTTATTTTTGGGTGGCTATTTTTGGACACGTGGAACTGTTCATCGTCTCTCTCTCTACTCTCTATGCGATTTATCCCGAATATTCTGTGTGCTACATACTATAAGACATTTTTGTTTCTTTAATCTATAATGCATAAGCATTTTCTGGTAGATTTAGCTCATCATACTGAGCGACTAGCGAACCACATTATTTTCGGTATTTATTTCTCGTTTTTTGATTCTATCAATGATGGTTGCTGAATTATGATATATATATTGCTTGTTTTATGTTGTTGCTGTGTTTCTGTATCTCAATCTCACTACCGTGGAAGCACAATTGCCCAACAATTATATATGGTATACCGGTTTAATGGATCTATTATTTAGGGGTTTTGTCGTTTAGGAGTTTAGCAATTAATGTTTTTAAGCATTTAGTGGTATATAGGTTTTATTTATATAATAAAAATAAAAATTTTTTTTTGATTTTTTTTAGATTTTCAAAGCTTATAACCATTAAAAATAAAATAATTTTTAAAATCTTTTGAAATGTGAATACCATGTATAATTATATTAATCTTATTTATTATATATCATATAAATTCAATATAAATAATTTTAATGATAGATAGTATAATAATGATCAAAAATTAAATTAATAAACTATTATTAATAATATAAATATTAATTAAAATATATTTACATTACACAAAATGATTCAAAATCAAATGAAAATATATTACTAAATAATAATCTTTAATTTTTAAATTTTTCCATCTTTTTATAAGCTTATATTTTCTTATGATTAAAAATAAATTATTTAAATAATATCTGTCTCACTCTAAATTTATTTTGTAATTAATTTTTCGAAAAATTAAAATATAAATAATTAAAATGAATATTTAAAATTATAATAAATAGAAATAAAAATGAGATTTATTATTTATTAAGTAGTATACAGTTATTATAAGGTTTATGTATTTAGGGGTTTCGGGTTTTATGAGCTACTATTTTAAGTAAGTAAACATTTAGTGGTCTATAGGTTTTATTTAAAAAAGAAATAACAAAAAATTTATTTTTTGTATTCTTTCTCATTTTTTAAGATTAAACCATTGAAAATATAATAATTTTTAAATTTTTTCAAAAGTGAATACAATATTTATTTATAATAATCATAATAATTATATATCAAATAAATTCAATATAAATAATTTTATTCATAGATATTCTAATAATTATCATAAAATAAATTAAAAATCTATTATGAATAACATTGATATTGCTTAAAATATAATATCAAAACCTAAAATGATTCAAAAGCAAAGCAAAATATATTATTTAATAATAATTATTTGTTTTTA
The DNA here is from genome assembly GCA_029783825.1 of Sapria himalayana. Classification (NCBI taxonomy): domain Eukaryota; kingdom Viridiplantae; phylum Streptophyta; class Magnoliopsida; order Malpighiales; family Rafflesiaceae; genus Sapria; species Sapria himalayana. Next base: position 79,846 of record JAREIK010014764.1, read on the forward strand.
AATTTTTATTCTTTTTATAAGCTTATCTATTTTTTGATGAAAAATAATTTTTATAAATTATATTTTTAACTCATAATTTATTTTATAATTAATATATATATATATATATATAACTTAACAATCAAAATGAATTTTTAAAATTATAATGAAAACAAATAAAAATGAGATTTATCAATTATTATTTAGGTTATACTGGTTTAAAGGATTATCTATATAGGTGTATCAAGATTTTGTAGTTTAGTGATTTACGTGTTTAGGCATTTAGTGATTTATAGGTTTTATCTAAACAATGAAATAACAAAAAAAATATTTTTTTTATTTTTTCACATGTTCAAAGGTTATATTCTTTGAAAATATAAAATCTTAAAACTTTTTTCCGAAGTGAATACAATATTTAGTTATAATAATTATTTAATTTATATATCATATAAATTCAATATAAACATTTTTATTGAAAAATATTCTAATAATAATCAAAAAATAAATTAATAATCTATTATTAATAAGTTAGATATCAATTAAAATATAATAACAAAACCTAAAATGATTCAGAAACAAAGCAAAATATATTACTATATAATATTTTTTTGTTTTAAATTTTTTTCTTCTTTTATTAATTTATCTATATTTTTTTGTTGAAAAATAATTTATAAAAATTATATTTGTGTAACTTAAAATTTATTTTGTAATTAATATTTATATAAAAATAAACAAATAAATGATTAAAATGAATATTTAAAAGTATAATGAAAAAAATAAAAATGAGATTTATTATTTATTATTTAAGATATACATGTTTAATAAATTTATCTATTTAGGGTTTTCGAGATTTATAAGTTATTGATTTATGTATTTAGGGATTTAATGGTTTATAGGTTTTATTCTAACAATGAAATAATAAAAAATTTATTTTTGAGATTTTTCAAAATTTTTAAAGGTTATAACATTTGAAAATATTATAATTTTAAAATTTTTTAAAAATGTGAATACAATATTTAGTAATAATAAATATTATAACTATATATAATATAAACTAAATATAAACAATTTTATTCATAGATATTATATCAATTATCAAAAAATAAATTAATAAACTATTATTAATATGATAGATATAAATTTAAATATAATAAAAAACCTAAATGATTCAAAATCAAAGTAAAATTTATTACTAAATAATAATTTTTTTTTAGTTTTTGCATCATTTTATAAGCTTATATGTTTTTATGATGAAAAATATATTATTTAAATTATATTTGTATCACTTATAATTTATTTTGAAATTAATATTTCTATAAATTATTTAAATTATATTTAAGGTTTACTTGTTTAAAGGATTAAGTATTTAGGGGCTTCGGGGTTTAGGAGTTTAGATATTTATGTATTTAGGCATATAATGGTTTATAAGTTTTATTTAAATAATGATATAACAAAAAATTTATTTTTGTTATTTTTTCTCATTTTTGAAGGTTATAAACTTTGAAAATATTACAATTTTTAAATTTTTTTTATATGTGAATACTATATTTAGTTATGATAATCTTAATAATTATATATCATGTAAATTCAATATAAACAATTATATTAAAATATATTATATTAATGATCAAAAAATAAATTAATTAACTATTATTAATTAGATAGATATTATTTTAAATATATTTGCAAAACGAAAATTTATTCAAAATCAAAGTAAAATATATTACAAAATAATACTTTCTTTGATGTTTTGCTTCTTTTTATAAGTTTATATTTTGTGTTATTAAAAGTAATTTATTTAAATTATATTTGTCCGCCTCATAATTAATTTTTAATTTATAATTCTATAAAAATAAACTAATAAATAATAAAATGAATATTTAAAATTATAATGAATACAAATAAAATAGAGATTTATTATTTATTATTCAGGATATACTAGTTTAATGGTTTAAGTATTTAGGGGTTTTGGGGTTTAGTGATTTAAGTGTTTAGGCCTTTAGTGATTCATAGTTTTTATTTAAAGAATTAAAAAATAAAAAATTTAATTTTTTGATTTTTTTTAATTTTTGAAGGTTATAAACTTTTAAATTATAATAATTTTTAATTTTTTTTAAATGTGCATATAATATTCAGTAATTATAATATTAATAATTATATATAATGTAAAGTCAATATAAATAATTTTATTAATAGATATTATAAGAATGATCAATAAAAAATTAATAAACTATTATTAATAAGAATGATATAAATTAAAATAAAATTGCAATATCTAAAATGATTCAAAATAAAAATAAAATATATTACTAAATAATTAATTTTTGTTTTTAAAATTTTGCCTCTTTTTATAAGGTGATATATTTTTTTTGATGAAAAATAAATTATTTAAATTAGATTTGTCTCACTAATAATTTATTTTGTAATTAATATTTCTATAAAAATAAACTGATAAATAATTAAAATAAAAATTTAAAATTATACTTAATAAAAATTAAATTGAGATTTATGATTTTTTATTAATGTACACCTGTTTAATGGTTTAAGTATTTAGAGGTTTTGTCGTTTAGGAGTTTAGCAATTTATGTTTTTAGGCATTTAGTGGTTTATAGGTTTTATTTAAACAATAAAATAATAAAAAAAAATTTGTAATTTTTTTTCATTTTCATTGTTATAACCTTTGAAAAAATAATAGTATTTAAAATTTTTTGAAATGTGAATATAATATTTAGTTATAATAATATTAATAATTATATATCATATAAATTCAATATAACAATTGTACTGATAGATAATATAATAATGATCAAAATTTAAATTAATAACCTATTAATTAAAAGATTGATATTAATTAAAAAATATTTACAAAACCCAAATTAATTCAAAATTAAAGTAAAATGTATTACTGGATAATAATTTTTATTTTTAAATTATTACTTCTTTTATAAGCATATATATTTTTTGATTAAAAATAAATAATTAAAATATATATGTCTCTCTCATAATTTAATTTGTAATAAATATTTCGATAAAAATAAACTATTAAATAATTAAAATGAATATTTAAAATTATAATAAATAGAAATAAAAATTAGATTTATTAATTATTAAGTAGTATATTCTGGTTTAATGTTTTATGTATTTAGGCATTATGATATTTAGGAGTTTACTGATTTAACTATTTTTGCATTTAGTGGTTAATAGGTTTTATTAAAAAAATAAAATAATAAAAAATTTATTTTTATTATTTTTTGATATTTTCAATTGTTATAACCTTTGAAAATATAATAATTTTTAATATTTTTTAAATGTGAATACAATATTTAGTTATAATAATCATTATATTTATATATCATATAAATTCAATATAAATAATTTTATTGATAAATATTCTCATAATGATCAAAAAATAAATTAATAATCTATTATTAATAAGAAAGATATCAATTAAAATATAATTACAAAACCTAAAATGATTCAGAAAAAAAGCAAAATATATTACTATATAATAATTTTTTGTTTTGAAATTTTGTTTTCTTTTAAAAAGTTTATCAATAATTTTTTGATGAAAAGATTTTATAAATTATATTTGTCTAACTCAATTTATTTTGTAATTAATATTTATATATAATAAAACAAATAAATAATTAAAATGAATATTTAAAAATATAATAAATACCAATAAAAAATAGATTGATTAATTTTTAAGTAGTATTTAGCCTTTTAACGGTTTATGTATTTAGGCATTAAGGGGTTTAGAAGTTTTCTGATTTAACTTTACATGCATTTAGTTGGGCTGCTCACGGGACCCAGAGATTCACGACCCGACCCGAAGTCTTGTCCCGAAAGATTCGTGACTAAGAAAAATCCATTGACTTTGACTTTTCCCGTCCCATACTGTCAAGTATTTTTCTTTTGGTATGATTCTGGATCTTAAGCAATATCCATCCTAATAACCATCCCATCCTAAAAAAACCGACACTAGAACCAGGAATATAGATAAAATACATGAAGATGCCACTAATTCCGCTACTGCCCATCCAATTCGGACGCACCTATTGCTATTCCGATGAGTTCCAAGCAACCTCATGCCATTCCAGCCGTGTTTAGTTAGGTCCAGCCCCTGTCTGTTGCACTTCTAGTTGCCTCCACCGTGTCCCAGATGCCACCATCTTTTCGGTTTGTTTTTTTGATGAAAATTGATTGATTAATTATTTTATTATGTGTCTCAGTCAGTTTTGTTGAGTATTGGTAGTGGTGTTGTGGTTAGGTGAAATTAGTGGGCTGAATGTGTTACAGTCCATTTTGTAGAGCTTGCTTGTTTGAAATATTTATATGTATTTATGCTTAACATATCATATTAATTAATGGAAATGCAGATGGCACAATCCAACGGTAAACAAAAAAAATATAATAAATTGAAGATGATAACATCTCAAATGATCAAAGTACTAGTAAATCCAATCATCATCCTTTCACGAACCTTCCTATTGTTACAGTAGGTTCTTCAATTCTAATTGTAAAAGAAAGACAAGGTACATCTGAACCTCAAGCTCATAAATAGTATAGGTTTGCTGTTTTGGAAACATATGAGATATTAGTTGATTCAGTGAAAAATGAAACTGGTAGGGCAGCTTGTATATGGTGTAGGAAAGAATAATTGGCAAAAAGTGATAATGGTACTTCGGTTTTATGGAAATACTTGATAGAGACTTGTATGAAATTTCCACCCAAAAAAGAATTAATAGATGCTCACAAAGGTAAAGACAAGTCACAATCTTTGTTGAGTTTCACTAAAGGTACTAGTTCAGAGGATAACGAATTAACTTATTGGAAATTTGATCAACAACATAGGGAAGGATTTGGTGAAAATGATCATAAAAGATGAAATGCCTTTTTGTTTTGTTGAGAGGGATGAGTTTAAGGAGTTTTGTGAATTTAGTGTGCCTCAATTTAAAATTCCATCTAGGCACTCTATGTTGAGGGATTATTTTTCTTTGTTTGTGAAGGAAAAGAATAAATTATTTGATAGCATATCATCTCATTGTTGTAGAGTTTCATTGACTACCGACACTTGGACTAGCATTCAAAATTGGTCTTATATATGTTTGACTGTTCATTTCCTTGATTCTCAATAGAATATGCATCAGATGCTTTTGAACTTTTGCGTAATTAAAAGTCATTCTAGAGTTAATATTAGAAATGCTATGGAGTTTTGAATGAATGAATGGGGTTTGAGAAAGTTGATGTGCAGTACTATTGACAATGCATCAAATAATGATGTTGCAGTTGAACAATTGAAAAAAAAGGCTTGTGAAGAAAAGTATAGTACCTTTAACAGGCGAGCATTTTAATATGAGATGTTGTGCTCATATCCTAAACTTAATTGTCAGAGATGGCATTGCAGTTGTTGAGGGTGCTATTCAAAAAATTAAAGGTGTAATGAAATATGTGAGGAGCAGTCATAAAAGATTTGATAAGTTTATGTTATGTGTTGAAGAAGCAAACTTGACATATGGATCCTCATTGCAATTAAATTGTCCTACAAGATGGAATTCAACATATTTGATGCTAGAATCTGATATAAATATCAAAAAGAATTTGATATGTTGGAGGACAAAGACAAAAGGATTTTGAAAAAGTTTGGTTCAAACGTTCCAACTGAGAGAGACTGAACAAATGCCAAAATTTAAGCTCATTTCTTGAAAACTTTTTATGAGGTAACCTGTAAATTATCTGGCTGATAATATTCTACCTCTAATGTTTATTTTACTGAGATTATTCCAATTTTGAAAAAAATTGAGCTTTGTGAAAATAGTATAAATACAATGGTGTTCGAAATGGGTATGAAAATGAGGCATAAATCAACAAATATTGGGGTTCTCTCTAGTCAACAAATATTATGCTTTTTGTAGCAGTAGTGTTGGATCCTAGATTCATGCTCAAAAAATCTCAAGGCTAAGTACACTTAGCATTATGGAGAGGAATTGGCCAAAAATTTGGTGAAAAAGGTTATAAATGCTTTAAATGAGATAATGGATGATTATAAAGATTTAAATGAAGATGAATCAAAAGAAGATGATTTCTCTTCTACTGTGTTAAAATAAAATGATAATTTCTATGATGGTAGAGATACTTATGTTGATGATTTTTTTTTATTGAATTGGAGAAAGAACAAGAAGTTGTAGCTTTGGAAGAGTTGGATAGGTACTAGGAGGACAAACTTGAAAAAAAAAGAATTGATTTTGATCTTTTTAACTGGTGGAAGGTAAATGAGGTTGAATATCCTTCTTTGGCAAATGTAGCAAGGGATGTATTGCTATCCAAGCATCTACTGTGGCCTACGAATCTACATTTAGCACTGGTGGGAGAACTTTAGATAAATTTAGGAGTTCTTTAACACCTATTACAGTTGAAGTTCTCATATGTCTACCAGATTGGTTGAGAAGCTCAAACAAACCTATTGAAATTGAATAATTAGTTCAAGTCCTTGATGATAATGAATTAGGTTACTATACAAATCTTGTAAATTTTAATTTCACGTTTACTTATTTTATTCATTCAATTTAATAAAAATATGGTTCAATTACAATTTTCAGAGGGGTCTCAAGATCCAAATATTCTTCCAACGATAGTTGGCCAACTAAATTTGGAATGGGTGTATTAAATTTTATAAGGAAATATTTTGTTTTTTTATTACTCTTTCATCTTAGAAATTTATGCCTACATGATTAACACATTTTAATCCTTGGTTGTCCTTCTATAGTGGAGGAAGAAAAGGAAGGAGTTGTAGAAGAGATATGTAATTGGGTTTGGAATTTCGTTGCTATTCCGGGAGGGACGTTTGAAATGATTATTATCATGGTTGTTATTAGTTGTATTTTTTTGTTATATTAAGCTGCCTAATTTTAGCAATTACTTAAGTAGTAATTATTGCTACCAATGTTTGTGGTCATCTTTAGCTATTCCTTAATATCTTAAGTAATTGTTTAAAAAATGTAGTATTGCTATTATGGTTAACTTTCACTCGCCTGAACAAAGCCAACTTGTGACAAAACAAAGAACCAAATTAAGCACACAACTCATTCCCATTCTATTTAATATTTCTATCCTTTTTTGCACATGAATGCTTTTGACAAGGTGATGGAACTCGTTTGCGGTATTCAGCCTATTTTACAAAACAAAATTGGCCCAAGTTGAGTTTGAAAGATACATAACTAAGGAATGATAAATGGTACAACAAACAGTTTCGACATAAACTAACTTGGATAGTTTGAAGAAAATAAATTGAAAAAAAATGTCCGAACTTTGTCCCGTCCCGGGACCATTTTTTCCTACTCAAAATCCTCGATCTACGTCCTGTCCCGTCCCGATAATTTAAACCTATGAGATGGATCTGGATCTTTAAAAAAAATCTCTGAACTGTGGAAAGTGACTGGAGATTTGTAATCAACATCTCGTCCCGTCCCATGAGCATCCCTAGCATTTATTGGTTCATAGGTTTTATTTAAAAAATAAAATAACAAAAAATTTATTTTTATTATTTTTTGATATTTTCAAAGGTTATAACCTTTGAAAATATAATAATATTAAATTTTTTTTTCAAATGTTAATACAATATTTAGTTATACTAATCATTATATTTATATATTATAGAAATTCAATATAAACAATTTTATTGATAAATATTCTAATAATAATCAAAAAATAAATTAATAATCCATTAATAATAAGATATATATTAATTAAAATATAATTTGAAAACTTAAAATGATTCAGAAGCAAATAAAAATATATTACTATATAATAATTTGTTGTTTTTGAATTTTTTATTCTTTTAATAAGTTTACCTATATTTTTTTATGGAAAATAATTTATATAAATTATTTTTGTCTAACTCATAATTTATTTTGTAATTAATATTTATATATAAATAACAAATAAATAATTAAAATGAATATTTAAAATTATAATAAAAAAAATGAGATTTATTATTTATTATTTATTATTTATTATTTATTATTTATTATTTATTATTTATTATTTATTATTTATTATTTATTATTTATTATTTATTATTTATTATTTATTATTTATTATTTATTATTTATTATTTAGGGATACCGGTTTAATTTAAATAAGATCCTTCTCACTAATAATTTATTTTCTAATTTATATTTCTATAAAAATAAACTGATAAATATTTAAAATAAAAATTTAAAATTATACTAAATAAAAATTAAAATGAGATTTAAGATTTATTATTAATGTATACTAGTTTAATAGTTTAAGTATTTAGAGGTTTTACCGTAAGAAGTTTAGTGATTTATATTTTTAGGCTTTTAGTGGTTTATAGGTTTTATATAAAAAATAAATAACAAAAAAATTTTCTATAATTTATTATTATTTTCATAGGTTATTACCTTTGAAAATATAATAATATTTACAATTTTTTGAAATGAGAATACAATATTTAGTTTTAAAAATATTAAAAATTATATATCATATAAATTAAATATAAATAATTTTATTGATAGATAATATAATAATGATCAAAAATTAAATTAATAAACTAGTAATAAAAAGATAGATAATAATTAAAAAATATCTACGAAACCTAAATTGATTGAAAATTATAGTAAAATATATTACTGGATAATAATTTTAAAATTTTAAATTTCAACCTCTTTTATAGCGTATATTTTTTTTATTAAAAATAAATTAATTAAATTATATTTGTCGCACTCATACTTTATTTTGTAATACATATTTCTATAAAAATAAACTAATAAATAATTAAAATGAATATTTAAAATTATAATAAATAGAAATAAAAATTAGATTTATTAATTATTAAGTAGTATATAGCAGTTTAATGGTTTATGTATTTCGGCATTAAGGGGTTTAGGAGTTTACTAATTTAACTGTGTATGCATTTAGTGATTTATAGGTTTTATTTAAGAAAAAAAATAAAAAAAAATTATTTTTATAATTTTTTCATATTTTCAAAGGTTACATTTGAAAATATAATAATTTTTAAATTTTTTTCAAAAGTGAATAAATATTTATTTATAATAATCATAATAATTATATATCATAGAAATTCAATATAAACAATTTTACTAATAGATATTCTAATAATTATTAAAAAATAAATTAAAAATCTTTTATGAATAAGATTGATATTACTTAAAATATAATATCAAAACATAAAATGATTCAAAAGCAAAGTAATATATATTACATTATATTATTTATTTTTTTTTTAATTTTTATTCTTTTTAAAAGCTTATCTATTTTTTGATGAAAAATAATTTTTATAATTTATATTTTTAACTCATAATTTATTTTATAATTAATATATATATATAAATAAAAAACTTAACAATCAAATTGAATTTTATAAATTATAATGAAAACAAATAAAAATGAGATTTATTAGTTATTATTTAGGGTCAATCCATTTAAATGATTATCTATATAAAGGTATCGGGAGTTTGTAGTTTAGTGATTTAAGTGTTTAGGCATTTAGTGATTTATAGGTTTTATCTAAACAAAGAAATAATAATAAAAATATATCTTTTTATTTTTTCACGTGTTCAAAGATTATATCATTTGAAAATATAATAATTTTAAAATTTTTTTCAAAAGTGAATACAATATTTAGTTATAATAATTATTAAATCTATATATCATATAAATTAAAAATAAATATTTTTATTGATAAATATAATAATAATGATCAAAAAATAAATTAATAATTTATAATTAATAAGTTAGATATCAATTAAAATATAATTCACAAAACCTAAAATGATTCAGAAACAAAATAAAATATATTACTATATAATAATTTTTTGTTTTTAATTTCTTTCTTCTTTTAATAAGTTTATCTATAATTTTTTTTGAAAAATAATTTATATATATTATATTTGTCTAACTTATAATTTATTTTGTAAATAATATTTATATAAAAATAAACAAATACATAATTAAAATGAATATATAAAATTATAATGAAAAAAATAAAAATGAGATTTATTATTTATTATTTAGGATATACATGTTTAAAAAATTTATCTATTTAGGGTTTTTGAGATTTAGAAGTTATTGATTTAAGTATTTAGGCATTTAATGGTTTATAACTTTTATTTAAATAATGAAATAATAAAAAATTTATTTTTGATATTTTTTCAAATTTTCAAATGTCATAACATTTGAAATATAATAAATTTAAAATTTTTTAAAATTGTGTATACAATAATTTGTAATTATAATTATTATTACTATATATTTTATAAACTAAATATAAACAATTTTATTGATAATATTATATCAATTATCAAAAATTAAATTAAGAAACTATTATTAATATGAAAGATATAAATTAAAATATAATAAAAAAACCTAAAGTGATTCAAAATCAAAGTAAAATTTATTACTAAATAATAATTTTTTTTTAGTTTTTGCATCATTTTATCAGATTATATATTTTTTTGTTAAAAATATATTATTTAAATTATATTTGTCACTCATAATTTATTTTGTAATTAATATTTCTATAAATTATTTAAATTATATTTAAGGTTTACGAGTTTAATGGTTTAGGTATTTAGGGGGGCTTCGAGGTTTCGGAGTTTAGTGATTTATGTATTTAGGCATTTAATGGTTTATAAGTTTTATTTAAACAAAGATATAACAAAAAATTTATTTTTGTTATTTTTCTGATTTTTGAAAGTTATAACCTTAGAAAAAATAACAAAAAAAATTTTAGTAATTTTTTGTCATTTTCATAGGTTATAAACTTTAATAATATAATAATATTTAAAATTTTTTGAAATGTGAGTACAATATTTAGTTACAATAATTTCAATAATTATATATCATATAAATTCAATATGAACAATTTTATTGATAGATATTATAATTATGATCAAAAATTAAAATAATAAACTATTAATAATAAGATAAATATTAATTAAAAAATATTTACGAAAGCCAAATTAATTCAAAATTAATGTAAAAAATATTTCTGGATAATAAATATTAATTTTTAAAATTTTACTTATTTTTTAAGCGTATATATATTTTTTTGATTAAAAATAAATTATTTAAATTATATTTGTCACACTCATAATTTATTTTGTAATAAATATTTTTATAAAATAAACTTATAATTAATTAAAATGAATATTTAAAATAATAATAAATTGAAATAAAAATTAGATTTCTTAATTATTAAGTAGTATATAGCAGTTTAATGGTTTATGTATTTAGGCATTACGGGTCTTAGAAGTTTACTGATTTTATAGTGTATGCATTTAGTTGTTTATAGGTTTTATTTAAAAATTAAAATATCAAAATAATTATTTTTATTATTTTTTGATATTTTCAAAGGTTATATCATTTGAAAATATAGTAATTTTTAAATTTTTTTTCAAATATGAATTCAATATTTAGTTATAATAATCATTATATTTATATATCATATAAATTCAATATAAACAATATTTTTGATAAATATTCTAAAAATGATCAAAAATAAATTAATAATCTATTATTAATAAGATAGATATCAATTAAAATATAATAAAAAAACCTAAGGTGGTTCAGAAAAAATCATAATATATTACTGTATAATAATTTGTTGTTTTGAAATTTTTTTTACTTTTAAAAAGTTTATCCATATTTTTTTGTTGAAAATTAATTTATATAAATTATATTTGTCTAACTCATAATTTATTTTTTAATTAATATTTATATAAAAATAAACAAATAAATAATTAAAATAAATATTTAAAATTATAATGAAAAAAATAATATTGAGATTTATTCTTTATTATTTTGGGTATACCAGTCTAATTTAAATTAGATCTATCTCACTAATAATTTATTTTGTAATTAATATTTCTATAAATAAAAATGATAAATAATTAGAATAAAAATTTAAAATTATACTGAATAAAAATTAAAATGAGATTTATGAATTATTATTAATGTATTCAGTTAAATATTTTAAGTATTTAAAGGTTTTTTTGTTTATGACTTTAGCGATTTATGTTTTTAGTCATTTAATGGTTAAGGGTTTTAATTAAACAATTAAATAAAAAAAATTATTTTTGATATTTTTTCACATTTTCAAAGGTTATATCCTTTGAAAATGTGATAATTTTAAAATTTTTTAAAAATGTCAATACAATATTTAGTAATAATAGTCATTATAATTATATATAATATAAACTAAATATAAGCAAATTTATTGATAGATATGATATCAATTATCAAAAAATAATTTAATTTGCTGTTATTAATTTGATAGATATAAATTAAAATATAATTGCAAGAAATATTCAAAATCCAAGTAAAATTTATTACTAAATAATAATTGTTTTTAGTTTTTGCTTCTTTTTATAAGATTATATTTTTTTTTTGATGAAAAATAAATTATTTAATTTATATTTGTATCACTCATAATTTATTTTGTAAATAATATTTTAATAAATTAATAAAATTTTATTTAAGGTTAACGAGTTTAAATGTTTAAGTATTTAGGGGCTTTTGTGTTTAGGATATTAGAGGTTTAAGTGTTTAGGCATTTAGTGGTTTATAAGTTTTATTTAAACAATTATATAACAAAAAATTTATTTTTATTATTTTTTTAATTTTTGATAGTTATAACCTTAGAAAATATAATAATTTTTAAATTTTTTTCAAATGTAAATATAATATTTAGTTATAATAATCTTAATAATTATAAGTCATTTAAATTCAATATATATAATAACATTGCTAGATATTATAATAATGATCAAAAAAAATTTAATAAACTATTATTAATAAGATAGATATTATTTAAAATATATTAGCAAAATCTAAATTTATTCAAAATCAAAGTGAAATATATTACTAACTAATAATTTTTTTTAATGTTTTGCTTTTTTTATAACATTTTATTTTTGTTATTATAAATAAATTATTTAAATTAATTTGTCTTACTCATAATTTATTTTGTAATTTATAATTCTATAATAATAAAATAATAAATAATTAAAATAATTATTTAAAATTATAATGAATACAAATAAAATTGAGATTTATTATTTATAATTCAAGATATACCGGTTTAATGGTTTAAGTATTTAAGTGTTTTTGGGTTTAGGAGTTTAGTGAGTTAAGTGTTAGACCTTTAGTGATTTATAGTTATTATCTAAAGAATTAAAAAACAAGAAATTTAATTTTTTGATTTTTTTTAATTTTTGAAAGTTGTAACCTATGAAAATATAATAATTTTAAATTTTTTTAAATGTGAATATAATATTTAGTTATAATAATCTTAATAATTATATATATAATGTAAACTAAATATAAATAATTTTATTGATAGATATTATCATAATGATCAATAAATAAATTAATAAACTAGTATTAATAAGAATGATATAAATTAAAATATAATTGTAGAATCTAAAATGATTCAAAATCAAAATAAGATATATTACTAAATAATAATTTTTTATTTTAAAAATTTTGCCTCATTTTATAAGTATATATTTTTTTTTGATGAAAAATAAATTATTTATATTATATCAGTCTCACTGATAATTTATTTTGTAATTAATATTTCTATAAAAATAATTTGATAAATAATTAAAATGAATATTTAAAATTATAATGAATAATAATAAAAATGAGATTTATTATTTATTATTTAAGGTATACATATTTAATGGTTTAAGTATTTATGGTTTTGGGGTTAAGGAATTTATTGATTTATATGTTTGCACATTTAGGTGTTTATAGGTTTTATTTAATCAATGAAATAACATAAAATTTATTTTTATGAATTTTCGTGATATTCAATGGTTATAATCTTTGAAAATATAATAATTTTTTAATAGTTCTAAAATATGAATACAATACTTAGTTATAATAATCTTAATAATTATATTTGATGTAAATTCAATATAAAAAATTTTATTAATATATATTATATTGTTGATAAAAAATAAATTAATAAACTATTATTAATAATATAGATATTAATTAAAATATATTTGTAGAACTCAAAATAATTCAAAATCAAAGTAAATTATATTACTAAATAAAATTTTAAATTTTTGAAATTTTGTTTATTTTTATAAGCTTATATTTTTTTTCATAAAAAATAATTTATTTAAATTATATATCTCTCACTCATTATTTATTTTGTAATTAATATTTCAATAAAAATAAACTAAAAAAATAATTAAAAAGAATATTTAAAATTATAATGAAAACAAATAAAAATGAGATTTATTATTTATTATTTAGGTTATATAGGTTTAATGGTTTAAGTATTTAAAGGGTTTTGGGGTTTAAGAGTCTAGAGATTTAAATGTTTAGGCATTTAGTGGTTTATAAGTTTTATTTAAATAATAAAATAATAAAAAAATTATTTTTGTGATTTTTTTTCATTTTTGAAGTTTATAACCTTTGAAAATATAATAATTTTTAAATTTTTTTCAAATGTAAATATAATATTTAGTTATAATAATCTTAATAATTATAAGACATTTAAATTCAATATAAATAATTTTATTTTCAGATATTATAAAAATGATCAAATAATAAATTAATAAACTTTTATTATTAAGATTGATAGCAATTAAAATATAATTGCAAAACCTATATATAATGATTTAAAATCAAAGTAAAATATATTACTAAATAATACTTTTTTGTTTTCAAATTTTTACTTCTTTTTATAAGATTATAATTTTTTTGATTAAAAATAAATTATTAAAATTATATTTGTCTAACTCATTATTTATTTTGTAATTAATATTTCTATAAAAATTAAACTAATAAATAATTAAAATGATTATTTAAAACTATAATGAATACAAATTAAAATGAGATTTATGATTTATTATATGTGGTATACCGGTTTAATGGTTTGATTATTTATGAGTTTTGTCCTTTAAGAGTTTATCAATTTATGTTTTTAGGGATTTTGTGGTTTATAGGTTTTATTTATATAAAAAAAATACAAAAATCTTTTTTAGATTTTTTCTATTTTTCAAATGTTATAACCTTTAAAAATAAAATAATTTTTAAAATATTTTGAAATGTGAATTCTATGTATAATTATATTAATCTTACTAATTATATATCATATAAATTCATTATAAATAATTTTAATGATAGATATTATAATAATGATCAAAAATTAAATTAATAAACTATTATTAATAATATAAATAATTATTAAAATATATTTACATAACACAATGATTTAAAATCAAATCAAAATATATTACTAAATAATAATATTTAGATTAAAAATATATTACTATATAAAAATGATTCAGAAAAAAGCGATATATATTACTATATAATAATTTGTTGTTTTGAAAATTTTTTTCCATTAAAATAAATTATTTTTTATTTTAATGAAAAATAATTTATATAAATTTTATTTGTCTAACACAAAATATATTTTGTAGTTAATATTTATATAAAAATAAACAAATAAATAATTAAAATGAATATTTAAAATTATAATGAAAATAATAATTTTGAGATTTATTATTTAGTGTTACCAGTTTAAAAGGATTATTATTTATTATTTAGGGTTATAAAGATATATGAGTTATTCATTTAAGTATTTAGGCAATTAGTTGTTTATAATTTTATTTAAATAATGAAATAACAAATAAATTATTTTTGATATTTTTTCAAATTTTCAAAGATTATAACCTTGGAAAATATAATAATTTTAAAAATTTTTAAAAATATGAATACAATATTTCGTAATAATAATTATTATAACAATATATAATATAAACTAAATATAAACAATTTTATTGAAAGATATTATATCAATTATCAAAAAATAAATTAATAAACTTTTATTATTATGATAGATATAAATTTAAATTTAATTACAAAAACTAAAATGATTAAAAATCAAATAAATTTATTGCTAAATAATAATTTTTGTTTTTTAGTTTTTGCCTCATTTTATAAGATAATAAAATTTTTTTAATAAAAAATAAGTTATTTAAATTTTATTTGTATAACTCATAATTTATTTTGTAATTAATATTTCAATAAATTATTTAAATTATATTTAAGGTTTCTGAGTTTAATGGTTTAAGTATTTAGGGGCTTCGGGGTTTAGGAGTTTAGAGATTTATGTGTTTAGGCATTTAATGGTTTATATGTTTTATTTAAACAAAGATATAACAATAAATTTATTTTTTTTATTTTTTATAATTTTTGAAGGTAACCTTAGAAAATATAATAATTTTTAAATTTTTTTTATATGTGAATACTATATTTAGTTATGATAATCTTAATAATTATATATCATGTAAATGCAATATAAATAATTATAATGATAGATATTATAATAATGCTCAAAAAATAGATTAATAAACTATTATTAATAAGAAAGATTTTATTTAAAATATATTTGCAAAACATAAATTTATTCAAAATCAAAATAAAATATATTACTAAATAATATTTTTTTTGATGTTTTGCTTCTTTTTATAAGTTTATATTCTTTTTTATTAAAAGTAAATTATTTAAATTATATTTGTCTTCCTCATAATTTATTTTTAATTTATAATTCTATAAAAATAAACTAATAAATAATTAAAATAAAAATTTAAAACTATAATGAATACAAATAAAATAGAGATTTATTATTTATTATTTAGGATATACTAGTTTAATGGGTTAAGTATTTAGGTGTTTTGGGGTTTAGTGATTTAAGTGTTTAGGCCTTTAAAGATTTATAGTTTTTATTTAAAGAATGAAAAAATAAAAAATTTAATTTTTTAATTTTTTTTTAATTTTTGAAGGTTATAACCTTTGAATATATAATAATTTTTATTTTTTTTAAAATGTGAATATAATATTTAGTTATAATAATCTTAATAATTATATATAATGTAAACTCAATATAAATAATTTTATAAATACATATTATAATGATGATCAATAAAAAATTAATAAACTATTATTAATAAGAATGATATAAATTAAAATATAATTACAAAATCAAAAATGATTTAAAATCAAAATAAAATATATTACTAAATAATAAATTTTTGTTTTAAAATTTAGCCTATTTTTATAAGGATATATATTTATTTTGATAAAAAATAAATTATTTATATTAGATATGTCTCACTAATAATTAATTTTGTAATTAATATTTTTATAAAAATAAACTAATAAATAATTAAAATAAAAATTTAAAAATATACTTAATAAAAATTAAATTGAGATTGATGATTTTTTATTAATGTACACCTGTTTAATGGTTTAAGTATTTAGTGGTTTTGTCGTTTAGTAGTATAGCAATTTATGTTTTTAGGCATTTAGTGTTTTATAGGTTTTATTTAAACAATAAAATAATAAAAAAAAATTTGTAATTTTTTCTCATTTTCATAGGTCATAACCTTAGAAAATATAATAATATTTTAAATTTTTTGAAATGTGGATACAATATTTAGTTATAATAATTTTAATAATTATATATAATATAAATTCAATATAAATAATTTTATTGATAGATAATATAATAATGATCAAAATTAAATTAATAAACTATTAATAATTAGATAGATATTAATTAAAAAATATTTACAATACCCAAATTGATTCAAGATTAAACTATAATATATTACTGTATAATAATTTTTAATTTTTAAATTTTTACTTCTTTTATATGCGTATATATTTTTTTGATTAAAAATATTTTATTTAAATTATATTTGTCGCACTCATAATTTATTTTGTAATAAATATTTTATAAAAATAAACTAATAAATAATAAAAATCAATATTTAAAATTATAATAAATAAAATAAAAATTAGATTTATTAATTATTAAGTTGTATATAGCGGTTTAATGGTTTATGTATGTAGGAGGTTACTAATTTACCTATATAATCATTTACTGGTTTAAATTTTTTATTTAAAAAATAAAATAACAAAAAATTTAATTTTGTTATTTTTTGATATTTTCAAAGGTTATAATCTATGAAAATACAATAAATTTTAAATTTTTTTTCTAAATTGAATACAATCTTTCGTTATAATAATCATTATATTTATATATAATATAAATTCAATAATAACAATTTTATTGATAAATATTCTAATAATGATCAAAAAATAAATTAATAATCTATTATTAATGAGATAGATATGAATTAAAATATAATTACATAACCTAAAATGATTCAAAAGCAAAGCAAAAAAATATTACTATATAATAATTTTTTGTTTTGAATTTTTTTGTCTTTTAAAAAGTTTATGTATATTTTTTTGATGAATAATAATTTATATAAATTATATTTGTCTAACTCTTTATTTATTCTGTAATTAATATATTTATAAAAATAAACAAATAAATAATTAAAATTAAAATTTAAAATTATAATAAAAAAAAATGAGATTTATTATTTATTATTTAGGGATACCGGTTTAATTAAAATTAGATATTTCCCACTAATAATTTATTTTGAAATTAATAGTTCTATAAAAAAACTGATAAATATATAAAATAAAAATTTTAAATGATACTGAATAAAATTTAAAATGAGATTTATGATTTATTTTACTATATACCAATTTAATGGATTAAGTATTTAGAGGTTTTTTAATATAGGATTTTTGTGATTTATGTTTTTAGCCTTTTAGTGGTTTATATGTTTTATTTAAAAAAATAAAATATCAAAAAAAATTTCTATAATTTTTTGTCATTTTCATAGGTTATAACCTTTAAAAATATAATAAATTTTAAAATTTTTTGAAATGTGAATACAATACTTAGTTATAATAATATTAATAATTATATATCAAAAATATTTAATATAACCAATTTTATTGATATATATTAAAATAATGATCAAAATTAAAGTTATAACCTATTGATATTAAGATAGATATTAATTAAAAAATAATTACAAAACCTAAATTGATTCAAAATTATAGTAAAATATATTTCTGGATAACATTTTTTAATTTTTAAATTTTTACTTCTTTTATAAGCATATATATTTTTTAAATTATATTTGTCGCACTCATAATTTATTTTGTAATAAATATTTCTATAAAAATGAACTAATAAATAAATAAAATGAATATTTAAAATTATAATAAATATAATTCAAAAATAGATTTAATAATTATTAAGTAGTATATAGCAGTTTAATGGTTTATGTTTTTTGGCATTACGGGGTTTAGGAGTTTACTGATTTAACTGTGCATGAATTTAGTGGTTTATATGTGTTAGTTTAAAAAAAATATCAAAAAATTTATTTTTTTTATTTTTTTTATTTTTTGATAATTTCAAAGGTTATAACCTTTGAAAATATAATAATTTTAATTTTTTTTTAAAAAGTGAATACAATATTTAGTTATAATAATTATTATATTTATATACATATAAATTCAATATAAATATTTTTATTGATAAATATTCTAATAATGTCAAAGAATAAATTAATAATCTATTATTAATAAGATAGATATCAATTTAAATATAATTACAAAACCAAAAATGATTCATAAACAAAGCAAAGTATATTACTATATAATAATTTTTTGTTTTGAATTTTTTTTCTTTTCAAAAGTTTATCTATATTTTTTTGATGAAAAATAATTATATACATTATATTTGTCTATTCAATTTATTCTGTAATTAATAATTATATAAAAATAAACGAATAAATAATTAAAATGAATATTTCAAATAATAATGAATAAAATAATATTGAGATTTATTATTTATTATTTAGTGTATACCAGTTTAAAATGATTATCTATTTATGGTTTTCGAGATTTAGGAGTTATTGATTTAATTATTTAGGCATTTAGTGGTTTATAGGATTTATTTAATCAATGAAATAACAAAAAAATTATTTTTGTTATTTTTTCACATTTTCAAAGGTTATAACAATTGAAAATATAATAATTTTAAAATTTTTTAAAAATGTGAATAAAATATTTAGTAATAATAAGCATTGTAATTATATATAATATAAACTAATTATAAACAAATTTATTAATATATATGATATCAATTATCAAAAAATAAATTAATAAACTATTATTAATATGATAAATATAAATTAAAATATAATTACAAAACCTAAATGATTCAAAATCAATGTATAATTTATTACTAAATAATAATTTTTTGTTTTTAAATTTTTACTTCTTTTTATAAGATTATATTTTTCTTATTAAAATTAAATTATTAATATTATATTTGTCTGACTATTTATTTATTTTGTAATTAATATTTATATAAAAAAATATACTAATAAATATTTAAAATGAATATTTAAAATTATAATGAATACAAATTAAAATGAAATTTAGGATTTATTATTGCTGTATATGTAATTTATTTTTTGATAATCTATTTGTATAACCAAATATTTTTTTATTTTTTAATATTTTCATGTAAATATAGGAAATGAAATATTAAGAGGCTGGGGATATAGCAGTAGCACAATAACGGAGGTCTCGCTGACCGGACAGCGGGCTGAAATTGAAGCAGAGCCTGACCCATCTCATGATCCAAACCACTCAGGTTAAATGAACCGAGAGAAATTTTAATATAAAATGTTTTGTAATTTTATTTTTTGGTGGCTGTTTTTCGACCCATGGAATTGTTCATCGTCTCTCTCTCTTCTCTCTATGTGATTAATCACGACTATTCTGTGTGCTGCATACTGTAAGACATTGCTATTGCTTTAATCTGTAACGCAGAAGCATTTTCTGGTGGATTTAGCTAGTCATACTGAGCGACGAGCAAACCACGTTATTTTCAGTGTTTATTTCTCGTTTTTTAATTCTATCATGGATGGTTGCTGAATTGGGATATATATATTGCTTGTTTTCTCTTGTTACTGTGTTTCTGTATCTCAATCTCACAACCATGGAAGCACAAATGTCCCACAATTATATATGGTATACCGATTTAATGGATCGATTATTTAGGGGTTTTATCATTTAGGAGTTTAGCAAATTATATTTTTAGGCATTTAGTGGTATATAGGTTTTATTTAAAAATAAAAAAATTGTTTTTTGATTTTCAAAGGTTATATCCTTTGAAAATAAAATAATTTTTAAAATCTTTTGAAATGTGAATACCATGTATAATTATATTAATCTTATTAATTATATATCATATAAATTCAATATAAATAATTTTAACAATAGATATTATAATAATGATCAAATATTAAATTACTAAACTATTATTAATAATACAAATATTAATTAAAATATATTTACATAACCCAAAATGATTCAAAATCAAATAAAAATATATAACTAAATAATAATATTTAATTTTTAAATTTTTCCATCTTTTTATAAGCTTATATTTTCTTATGATTATAAATAAATTATATAAATAATATTTGTCTCACTCGGAATTTTGTAATTAATTTTTTCGAAAAAATCAAAATATAAATAAATAAAATGAATATTTAAAATAATAATAAAGAGAAATAAAAATGAGATTTTTTATTTATTAAGTAGTATATAACTGTTATAAGGTTTATGTATTTAGGGGTTTCGGGTTTTATGAGCTGCTGATTTAAGTAAGTAAACATTTAGTGGTCTATAGGATTTATTTAAAAAAGAAATTACAAAAAATTTATAATTTGTATTATTTCTCATTTTTCAAGATTATAACCTTTGAAAATATAATAATTTTTAATTTTTTTTGAAAAGTGAATACAATATATACTTATAATAATCATAATAATTATATATCATATAAATTCAATATAAACAATTTTATTCATAGATATTCTAATAATTATAAAAAAATAAATTAAAAATCTAGTATGAATAAGATTGATATTACTTAAAATATAATATAAAAACCTAAAATGATTCAAAAGCAAAGCAAAATATATTACTTAATAATAATTATTTGTTTTTAAATTTTTATTCTTTTTATAAGCTTATCTATTTTTTGATGAATAATTATTTTTATAAATTATATTTTTAACTTAGAATTTATTTTATAATTACTTTATATATATAAATAAAAAACTAAACAATCAAAATGAATTTTTAAATTATAATGCAAACAAATAAAATTGAGATTTATTAATTATTTTTTTGGGTATACCAGTTTAAAGGATTATCTATATAGGGGTATCGAAATTTTGTAGTTTAGTGATTTAAGTGTTTAGGCATTTAGTGATTTATAGCTTTTATTTAAACAATAAAATAACAAAAAAAATAATTTATGATTATTATAAGTATACATCATAAAAAAATATTTTATGATTTATAGCTTTTGAAAAAAAAAATTTTCAAAAGTGAATACAATATTTAATCATAATAATCATTATATTTATATATCATATAAATTCAATATAAACTTTTTTATTGATAAATATTCTAATAATGATCAAAAAATAAATTAATAATTTATTATTAATAAGTTAGATATCAATTAAAATATAATTACAAAACCTAAAATGATTCAAAAATAAAGCAAAATATATTACAATATAATATTTTTTTGTTTTTAATTAGTTTATTCTTTTATTAAGTTTATCTATATTTTTTTGTTGAAAAATAATTTATATAAATTATATTTGTCTAACTTATAATTTATTTTTTAATTAATATTTATATAAAAATAAACAAATAAATAATTAAAATGAATATTTAAAATTATATTGAAAAAAATAAAAATGAGATTTATTATTTAGGATATACATGTTTAAAAATTTTATCAATTTATGGTTTTCAAGATTTAGAAGTTATTGATTTTATTATTTAGTCATTTAATGGTTTATAGGTTTTATTCAAACAATGAAATAACAAAAAATTTATTTTTGATATTTTTCAAATTTTCAAATGTCAGAACATTAGAAAATATATTAATTTTAAAATTTTTAAAAAATGTGAATATAATATTTAGTAATAATAATTATTATAACTATATATAATATAAACTAAATATAAACAATTTTATTGATAATAGTATATCGATTATCAAAAAATAAATCAAAAACTATTATTAATATAATAGATATAAATTAAAATATAATTAAAAAACATAAAATGATTCAAAATCAAAGTAAAATTTATTACTAAATAATAATTTATTTTTTGTTTTTGCATCATTTTATAAGCTTATATTCTTTTTTTTTGAAAAAAATATTATTAACATTATATTTTTTACTCATAATTTATTTTGTAATTAATATTTCTATAAATTATTTAAATTATATTTAAGGTTTACTAGTTTAAAGGTTTAGGTATTTAGGGGCATCGGGGTTTAGGAGCTTAGAGATTTATGTATCTAGGCATTTAATGGTTTATAAGTTTTTTTTAACAATGATATAACAAAAAATTTATATTTGTTATTTTTTCTCATTTTTGAAGGTTATAACCTTTGAAAATATAACAATTTTTTAATTTTTTTTATATGTGAATAGTATATTTAGTTGTGATAATCTTAATAATTATATATTATGTAAATTCAATATAAACAAATATATTGATAGATATTATATTAATGATTAAAAAAATTAATAAACTATTATTTATAAGATAGATATTTTTTAAAATATATTTGCAAAACGAAAATTTATTCAAAATCAAAGTAAAATATAATAGTAAATAATAATTTTTTTGATGTTTTGCTTCTTTTATAAGTTTATATTTTTTGTTATTAAAAGTAAATTATTTAAATTATATTTGTCTTCCACATAATTTATTTTTAATTTATAATTCTATAAAAATAAACTAATAAATAATTAAAATGAATATTTAAAATTATAATGAATACAAATAAAATTGAGATTTATTATTTGTTATTCAGGATATACTAGTTTAATGGTTTAAGTATTTAGGTGTTTTGGGGTTTAGTGATTTAAGTGTTTAGGCCTTTTGTGATTTATAGTTTTTATTTAGAGAATAAAAAAATAAAAAATTAAATTTTTAGATTTTTTTTTTAATTTTTGAAGTTTATAAGCTTTGAAAATATAATAATTTTTATTTTTTTTAAATGTTAATATAATATTTAGTTATTATTTTCTTAATAATTATATATAATGTAAACTCAAAAAAAATAATTTTATTAATAGATATTATAATAATGATCATTAAATAAATTAATAAACTTTTATTAATAAGAATGATATAATTTAAAATATAATTGCAAAATCTAAAATTATTCAAATCAAAATAAAATTTAATACAAAATAATAAATTTTTGTTTTTAAAATTGTACCTATTTTTATAAGTATATATATATTTTTTAATGAAAAATAAATTATTTAAAATAGATCTGTCTCACTAATAATTTATTTTGTAATTAATATTTCTATAAAAATAA
Organism: Sapria himalayana; assembly: GCA_029783825.1. Lineage (NCBI taxonomy): Eukaryota > Viridiplantae > Streptophyta > Magnoliopsida > Malpighiales > Rafflesiaceae > Sapria > Sapria himalayana. The sequence goes on from JAREIK010014764.1 coordinate 104,207, forward strand.
ACTGATAAATAATTAAAATACAAATTTAAAATTACACTTAATAAAAATTAAAATGAGATTTATGATTTATTATTAATGTATACCAATTTAATAGTTTAAGTATTTAGAAGTTTTGTCGTTTAGAAGTTTAGTGATTTATGTTTTTAGGCATTTTGTGGTTTATAGGTTTTATTTAAACAATAAAATAACAAAAAAAAATTTTGTAATTTTTTGTCATTTTCATAGTTATAACCTTTAAAAATATATTAATATTTAAAATATTTTGTAATGTAAATATAATATTTAGTTATAATAATTTTAATAATTATATAACATATAACTTCAAATTAAAAAATTTTATTAATAGATATTATAATAATGATCAAAAATTTAATTAATAAACTAGTAATAATATGATAGATATTAATTAAAAAATATTTACAAAACCCAAATCGATTCGAAATTAAAGTAATAAATTATTCAAAATTTAATTTTTAAAATTTTACTTCTTTTATAAGCATATATATTTGTTTTGATTAAAAATAAATTATTTAAATTATATTTTTCGCACTAATAATTTATTTTGTAATAAATATTTCTATAAAATAAACTTATAAATGATTAAAATGAATATTTAAAAAAATAATAAATTGAAATAAAAATTAGATTTCTTAATTATTTAGTATATAGCAGTTTAATGGTTTATGTATTTAGGCATTACTGGCCTTAAGAGTTTACGGATTTTACTGTGTATGCATTTAGTGGTTTATAAGTTTTATTTAAAAATTAAAATAACAAAATATTTATTTTTATTATTTTTTGATATTTTCAAAGGTTATAACATTTGAAAATACAATAATTTTTGAATTTTTTTCAAATGTGAATTCAATATTTAGTTATAATAATCATTATATTTATATATCATATAAATTCAATATAAACAATATTATTGATAAATATTCTAAAAATGATCAAAAAATAAATTAATAATCTATTATTAATAAGATAGATATCAATTAAAATATAATAAAAAAACATAAAATGATTCAGAAAAATCAAAATATATTACTATATAATAATTTGTTGGTTTGAAATTTTTTTTACTTTTAAAAAGTTTATCCATATTATTTTGATGAAAATTAATTTATATAAATTATATTTGTCTAACTCATAATTTATTTTTTAATTAATATTTATATAAAAATAAACAAATAAATAATTAAAATGAATATTTAAAATTATAATGAAAAAAATAATATTGAGAATTATTCTTTATTATTTTGGGTATACCAGTCTAATTTAAATTAGATCTGTCTCACTAATAATTTATTTTGTAATTGATATTTCCATAAAAATAAACTGATAAATAATTAAAATAAAAATTTAAAATTATACTGATAAAAATTAAAATGAGATTTATGAATTATTATTAATGTATACCTGTTTAATATTTTAAGTATTTAGAAGTTTTTTCATTTGTTACTTTAGCGATTTATGTTTTTAGGCATTTAGTGGTTTATAGGTTTTATTTAAACAATGAAATAACAAAAAAATTATTTTTGAAATTTTTTCACATTTTCTAAGGTACCTTTGAAAATATAATTATTTTTAAAATTTTTTAAAAATGTGAATACAATATATAGTAATAATAATCATTATAATTATATATAATATAAACTAAATATAAACAATTTTATTGATAGATATGATATCAATTATCAAAAAATAAATTAATATGCTATTATTAATATGATAGATATAAAATAAAATATAATTGCAAAAATATTCAAAATCAAAGTAAAATTTATTACAATATAATAATTTATTTTTAGTTTTTGCTTCTTTTTATAAGGTTATATTTTTTTTGATGAAAAAAAATTATTTAAATT
>JAREIK010014765.1:0-11708 GCA_029783825.1 Sapria himalayana
GAAAGAAGGACAATAGCCTATTCAGTTAGTCAGAAAGCTAGATCAAGAAAGCTGCACCAATAGAGCAACGCCTTGAGTAGACCGATAAGGTCTCGCGAAGCTACGCCTACGATCCTTTGAGGAGAGCTCTTTGATCTTATTTCTTTTGTTCAATTGTGCATGCTTTGCTTAAACATGCAATCGAAATAATGTTCGATCATCAAACTCAGACTCACTGAAAGCTGCCGTTCACGTTTGGAAGAAGAGATGGTCAATCTTCTCTTATGGACGAGACTGCTAAAAAAGAGGCTCTTTAAAGCCAGAACGAGTCCTCTCTTGCGGGAGGGATAGGCGGGAAAGGGGGAGGAGGTGTCCCTCCGTGGGTCACGAACGGTCTTTTAACAGCAGCAAAGCAAGCCTCCATTGGGGATCTACCAACCAATCAGATCTGCCCAACAAGAAGGTACCGAGCTCTTGCTTCCCACGGTGCGGTAATGGGAATTCTCTATGCTGGCTAGCTGACTTGCTAGCTTTTCAAAGGTTTGGATGTAAGCCCTCAAGCTTGATCAAGAAGGGTACCTTTGCAACTGTATAAAGATCTGGCACTGTCTTCTCGAAATCGAAAGCTAAAGGAAGAGGAAAAAAGAAGCTAGAGTGAATACGATACGAGAGGATCGAGACCAACGTACGAGGGGGGAGTCCACACCAAATATGGCTTTTTTAACAAAGATCAGGTAACTTTCATTGTTTAAGACGCCTTTTGAATGCCTTCAACAGCCCCAGTTTGAGACCGAAAGAAGAAGACTTCGATGCCACTGGATTGAGCAATAGGGATTGATTGGATAAGAACACGCTTGCATGACTCCCAGGATCACAGGGACTAAGTTGCTCGCATGAATATAGAGTCATAAAGCCCGGATAGGGGGGCAACTAGAATAGCTTTTCCTTATCTCTCCTAAGGCTTACGGGACTGCCTTTCTCTATAATCCTGGAAAGAGGCTTGAAAACCGTAGGCCAAAGCTCGGTATCGATGCTGTAAGAAGGTAGACCATGATACCGGACTCTTCGATGGAAACTGGCTTCCTAACAGCAGGACGTAGGCTAGACCAAGGAAGCAAACCGGAGAGTGTAAGAATGCGAGATTTGAAGAAAATAAAGTAAGTCCAGCTAGCAAATTGAATGCTTTCAAGCTGAATGCGTTAATTCCCTCTAGGTGAATGTGAATGGAATTCCCTCCTTGCGTACTTAAGACATGAATGAACCATCGAGTGAAATCCAGTACCTCTTCTTATTCATCTTTCCTTAAAGTGCTGAGGAATGAGAGATTATTATGCCCTGCCTCCAGCACGTATGCTATTCATGCTTGGTCTTCTATCCCTGCTCTTAGTGACCGCGATTAAGCGATTTTATTGCGGAGACTTATTAGCCTGACTGCTTGACCTCCTCTCTCTTAGCTAAATAGGGGGGTTATCGAGATATTAGTTACCTCTTTCCCTGATGGGACTCTACTAGAGAATAGATAGTTTTATCTTTCATATTGTTTACCGTTATAAGATTGTGCTTACGCATTAATTAAAAATGGACTATCCGAGCGTTGGAGTATATTTATCTTTTTCTTCTTAATAATATCTGATCTCTTGGCTAGCCCTTGGCCTGGGTCGTCTCTCTCTCTTACTACAAGTAACTTAGCTTAGTCCCTCTAGTTCAGGTCGTCATGCTGTTAGATGGAGCTTACTGTTACTGGTCCTCCTACTTTTACTGGGTAAGATTTGGGGATGCGGCACACAGGAATCTTGCATGCAGGTGTACTAATAAATGAGTTTCCAGCTTTATTTGGAAGGCACTCCCTTTTCATTTAATTTCAGGAAAAAACTACTTTTGAAGTCAGTTAAAGCTAGGTCAATCCAGCAAGGGAGAAAGCCTGTGAGAAAAGCAGTTCCAGTAGAAGTCAGAGTGCCTCACACAGTATCCATCATTACTTCTTTTGAAAGCGAAAGCCAGCAGCATCAATAACTCTTTCTTAGGAACTTAACAAGCCAATAGCAGTTGGAGTAGCAGCAGTTACAGTTGAAGTTGCCAGTCATGCATTCCTAAAAGCAAGTTCGTTTGAAAGAAGGAGTTTAAACTAGGCAAATAGAGCTCACAAACCTGATTTACTTTCTTTAGTAGACAAGATAGGGGTCAAACAATAAAGCCAGTTTCCTGTAAGGCATTTGCAGTTCTAAGGGTTGTAGGGCTAAGTAAGGGTAAGATTCATGAGAGGGAAATAGATAAAAGAGACAATCTTTCTTGCCCTGGTAGGGATATTGCGAAAAGAGTGTTCCTTAAGTATAAGAGCTGGAAGGAAGAGAGAGAGCCCATTCGGCAATGCACATTGTTTCGGCCCAGCGTATGAATACACGGATTTTTCCAATTCCTATTAGTCCGCGTCTTAGATTGATATAGCTAGATACTCGCAGCCCTTCCGGCGGACCAAGGAGTACCCACAGCTGTCACGCTTCTCTGCTTGGCCTATGTTGAATAGGACTAGCAGAAATGGAAGTCCGACCAATCCATATAATGAATACGAGATGGGGAGTTTTCGAAGATAGGGAAGTGCCCGCTTCCCGCTAGAAAGAAAGCCAGGGAAGCTATCAATGACCTGCGCCGCGCCGGATAGGGGAGTCCTTTCTTTAGGCATTAAAAGCAGCTAAGCAGGAGTATATGTAGTAGCTTTTTGGCCTCTTTCCCTGGGCTTACTAAGGTCAGGACATACCAATCGTTTGAGTCAGTAGCGAGAGGCCCCTTGCAAGTAAATGAATCCACCCAACCATTCTTTCCTTCTACTACTCTGCCTTCCATATCTGCTTTCGAAGTCCCTTTTAAGATCCTCTAAAGAAGTGAATGACTAAAAGGATCAGGACGGAACGTAAGCACTGACTGCAAGCGGGCTGGAGGGCAAGGGCTTGTTGGCTTCACAGATTAACATATTCGCAAAGAAAGATAATATGCTCTCTACCTCCTATAAGGACTTATGAGTTGATGATCTTATCTTGCTCCCCCCTCAGAATGGTTACTGGACCCCCCTTACATTTCGAATCTCTTTCCAGCTGTCCCCTTTTAAAGGAGGGATTTTATGGAAGTCAGTGAAATAGTAAGAGTAGCAAGTCTATGAGCAATCCAGATGTTTTGGGTAAGAAGGTCCGAGGCTTTTTAGGGCGATAAGAAAGATTCCTGACCCCTACGTCTCTTGACATAAAAGAAAATCCATATACAACGCCCGGTGGTGGAATCCAAGTTCCACTAGTCACTTCCGCCCGATTAGTCTATGTAACGTGGCGTACAAGATTCTCACTAAGGTTCTCGTTAACTGCTAAAGCCCTCTTTCTTTGGAGTTGTTCTGGTTCTCGTGTTCTATGTTTTCTCTTTGTTTGTTGGTTTGTCCGCTTAGTTGAGGAGGGAGAATGTATAAGAGAGTCTAATAAGAGAAGTTTCGGGGTTTCCGCTGTTGCCTTTTTGTAGGTCGGATGCTATACCTTGAGCACTAACGATGAACCCTGGAAAGAGCACTTTTGATTGCCCCTGAGCCTTCCGGTTTATTGCTATATAAAAGCTTTCCAACCAAGCCGAGATGTTCGCCTCGATACGGTAGATAAGTGGATAGGTTCGCGATAGGAGGACTGGCCCTTTACTTGCCTCAAGCCTTCAAAGATCGGATTATTCCTCGAGCTCGAATCCACTAGCAAAAAGCACATTCTTAGACTGAACTAAAAGATTGTAGCATTGAAAGAGCAAAACCGCTCCTTCACTATTGCAGAGCGGCTTGTCTGTCTCATGCTCATGGCAGGCAATTTCCTTTTTGCTGTCGACTTTTAAAGCTCTTTTTTGCATGCGCTCTACTCTATCTTATCTGCCGCGGGTCTTATCAGCTTATGTACTAAGCGAAGCCACCCTCGGCCCTGAGCTCTCATCCCGCCCTCCCCCCTATCTCTAAAGGGGAGAATCCATGAAGCACAGGGCTGGATCATCTCACTTTCTAGAACATCAGAGAGGTGTTCTCGTAAATTAGAGCTACTAAGGCACCCGCATGATCAAACCGCATTAGGCGCTCAGATCAAGATGCCCTGAATCCAAGGAGGAAGGCCAACAAAAAGGCTGTATGAGCCTATTCCCCCTTCGTTGATCGCTTCTATGCCAATCCGTCTTCTCATTGATAGGCACTACAGCTAGCCGCCTTCCTTGGCCTTTTGTCCTCAATCTTGGTCACTTAGTCATTCCTAGTCTCGCTCAGTCTCACGAGTGGAAATGGATCTCTCCATGGCAGGGAGGATGACTTTCAGGCAGTCGTTGGTAACTATTGATTTTAGCTTAACTCCTAGTAGTGCACTTAATAGCCTAAGAGTGGCTTAAAAGCTCCTTATCCTTAATAGCCATAGATGCGCGTAGCGGAACGAAATCGGATAAGAAAAATGGATGTTATTAGCTTATGGAATTGATTTAGGTGAAAACTAGGCTCACAGCAGTGAGGATCGAATGTTTACTAATTAATATCATCCAGCATTCAGAACCAGCCGCGAAGAAAGGAATATGGTCAATCACTTCACAGCACTTGCTTTCCCTAAACTATCGAAACTGACAAGCGAAAGTTAAAGAGGGAATTCTCTGGTCACTGACACCTCTTCGATCGACCGAAGCAAGAGCACCAAGTTTAGTAGCAGCAGCCACAAGAGCCTCAGGCTAAGCTAGCTCGTCAGGTGAGAGCAAGGAGGCCTTTTCAGTAATTCCAGCCTCCGACCGGACGTCCGATAGAAAGTGAAGTGCGTCTAGCCATTGATGGATCCACACCCGAATTGCTCAAATCTAGTATAGTGTGGCTTCTTCCGATGTCGAATCGGGCGAAGGAGAACTTTGTACCAGAACAGTTCCTCTTTATAAGGAGTTTTGGGATAGCAAAAAAACTTCGTCAGCGGACATAGCTTCAGAAGAACTCCCCAAGGTTGAAGAAGCCCTGCTTGACCTCCATCCCGAAGTAAAGCCTGAAGGACTTGCCCGTTCTTTGAATGTTGGGTCCTAAGGCCAGCTGAAGCCTGTTTTTCTCTTCTTATACTTTCCCGTGGCCTTCTATTGAATCATTACTTGCAAACCGGACTGGACTATTTCAAAAAAGTTGTCTTCGGTAATCAAGCCAGCCAAGGAAGACGCAAGCCTACATAATGAAACTAGAAGCACCAGCCACCGGAGATTATCCTGTTCGGTTCAGATTCCTATTTCCACATACCCCTACTATAGCTATAGGGCCTATTACTATTACAGTATCCTTTCGCGTAGAGATTCCCCATGAACACTGGAATTAGCTCCAACTCATCCTAATACAGCTACTACAGGATTTCCCATTCTCTTACTAAAGCTAAAGGTAAAGGCCTTACTCAATTAAGGCGGATTCAAAATCGAATCCTAATGAGAAGACACATCTTGTCTCCAGGAACGCTACCCGGTCGGGGAGTCCTGGAAATGGAAATCACTAGACTATAAGACTGATCGGCGGTTAGATCCCACATGTACCGATAAAGCACCGTAGTATGCTCTTCTTTCCTTTAGGGCAGATCTACGACTACGACTGGTCGAAAGAAACCAAGCTAATGCTACGGGCTTAAGTTCAGTTTTTTAAAGTAAAGGTACTATCATTTTGATAGCGCAAGGATTTCTTGGTAAGTGAATCCAGTGAGCAGCACAGAGCTATGTGATATCTTATTTTACCATACGTACGGTCGCCTCCACACGTTGCACCGCGTGTTAGTAGCAAGACTCATTGTAGGTACATCTTTCCTTACCCTTCGTCTAAGGAAGGGACTGAAAGCAGCCTTTACTTTGTTGGTCGAGTAGCTTGCACAGTGGGAGAGTCGGATCGATTGGACGAGAGCGGAGAGATTTCTAGAAAGAATTAGATATCTTTAAATAGAAGAATTCGAGTGAAGATAAGTTTTCAATTATCTTTCCTTCTCAAAGAGGGTTGTGTAGAAATGAGTGGTACGAAGAAGGCGTCTGAAGGAAAGAGAACCTCACTCATATCCGTAGATTGAAACTGCTTGATACGGTTACTTTCTGTCTCTCAAAAGAGTTCGTTGGCATACTCCCTTCTGGCCCTTATTTGGTTGGAGACAACTAGGTCAGGTCAAAGAGAGCTATCCATTCGCCGTCCTTGGTGAGTCCGGTTTTCTGTGCTACGAAGTAGTTCCTCATCCTAAAAATGGAAAAAATCTCTGGGGCATCCCGACAATTATATACCTGCATTCCACAGTCGTAGGTACTTAGCAATCCCAAACTTTCTTTTTCTTCCCGCTTCTTTTTTTTTATCTGCGGTACGGCACCTGATCAAAGTTCGGGTGATCCAGGAATTCACCTATGGTTTTTTCAAGAAAGTAAGTAAGTGCTTACTCAAATTCATTTCTTTTTTGAGGGCTTGTAGGGCTGTATGGATTAGTACCGGGCCTTCCTCCTATTGATGCTTTTTCCTTCGTTGTCTTGCTTGAAGTTTAGCCTCTTGATTGACTTGAGGACTGAAAGAAGACTTTGGAAGTAGAGGGGGCAGGAGTATCGACGACAGGTCGTGCCTGAAGTTGTTCATGCACATCTTGAGGAGCTCTTGCTGAGTAAACTTCTGGGGACAGGCAAAAGTAAGGGCTCGCCACCTTGCAATGAACTCCGTTACAGCTGATCGTAGACCACCCTTGCTTTCGTTTCGCGCTAGCTGCTTTCCCTTATGTTACACTAATTTTCGTCACTTCTTTTTCATTTATGATGTAGTAGTAGCGCACGCGCTCGCACTTAGAGCAATTACGCGCTTCTCTCGTTATGCAAGCCAGCTTTTCAAGGAGAAGACATGGTTTAGCAGTTAATTACATCTCGAAGAACCCCCCCTAAGCTAAGGCGCCAGCCAGTAGAAATTTAGATATTTTGGAGGAGACACACGAAAGGCGGCCAAAGATTCAGACTACGGTCGAAGCCAACCAATTAAAAAGGTTCGGAGGCCTCCTTAAAGAAGAATGAGAGCTAGCAGATGAGCTAAGCAGCATACATTTGGTTGGAATAGAAGGTGCCTAGCGCTATCCTTCTTCTCTCTGCATCAATTAAATGTCACTATGCGTAACACATGCAATTGGACATCTTTCGCCGAAGAAGACCAAGAGGACCGGTTTACTTCTCTTCTTTCATCTGGATTCTTAAACCTCTCCTTACTTTCAAAAATAAAATTGGATTAGGACCTTCCTTAGCCTATAGAGTCAAGCTAGGGCGCGCTAAGCGATTCATAATTCCTTAGCCTATAGAGTCAAGTCAAGCTGCTTTAAAAGCGCGCTAAGCGATTCATAATTCCTTCGCTGCTTTCGTACACCAGGGGGCTAGTTGAGCAGCCTCCTCTCGCCGTGCCCGGTTCCCAAAGCAAAGCATTGAAAGAACACGGGGAGTGGCCGGATAATCCTTACTATTTTCATAGTAGAGGTTATTATTTCAATATACATTAACCGAGGTTGAAAAAGCACAGGCTTAGGGAAAGGCCCTATGATGGGGGGAGTCGAAGTGTCCATGGTAGGCGATGAATGGAGGAGTCGATCAAGGCAGGAGGTTGGATTCAATGCTTAGTCTTCTATCCCTGCTCTTCCCGGGTTGGTCGATAATTCCTCAACTATTGGGTAAACATAGATCCTAGAGAGCGAGTTTAAGCAGCATTACTAGAAGAAGGAGTTGATGAGGTTTTTAGACTCAAGGCTTCCGTTACTGAAATTAACGACTTCAACTTCAATGGATAAACCTACTTCTCATACTAAATTCACTGATTTACGAATCACTTTATTGACTTTTCGAAAGTGGAATGCCAATCTCGATATCTCGAATAGGCTAAGCCCTTGAATGAGAGCTCGCTTTCACACTCCTAATGATTATTTATACAAGATAGATCGATCGGGAAGAGATATATTTCATAAAAGTCGGGAACCGTCTATTGAATAAGAAGAGCGGACAGATGACAGGGCAAGAAGAGATAGATCTATTTACAGAACTGTATTGTGGACGGGAATTGCACTGATTGACTAGTTGACAGAGGACTAGAGTACGACATATGAAAGATAGAGTACGAGATCTTCCCGGGCAGGAGATTCTTTAAAGAAATGAATGAATGTGGACTCCTGGCGCATAAAGCCCTTGCCACTCGCATCTGTCGATAGGGGAGAACAATGAAGTGTATAAGACGCAAATACTCTTTAGTTATAGTATTCCCTTGTTAAGGAAAGCATTCGTCGTACTGGAAGAGCTAGGCTAGCACCTGACTTAGTGCCATTAGCCTGGAGCTTTATTGGACTATTTAAGTATGCCCCAATATAGTAGAAAACTCATAGAAGAAGCATGGCAGCACCATCCCGGCTAATTTCTTTTTTTTTTTTAGAGAGAGAGAGAGGGGGCTTCCAGTTCTTAGGAAGAGCCGTACGAGTAACGTACGGTTCGGGAGCCGAGCCCAGGGGCTTAGGTCAACACTTATATAATAGCCAGTCATCAATTGGAAGCGGGCAAGATGGTGATGAATTGCGATTGGTCCAAACCTTCGACCAGCGATTGCGACCTGCCCGGAATGCCCATACATACTAAGACCTTGTTCACACAGCGAAGAAAGGCCGAGTGGAAGGGGCAGTCGTCAGCTGGCTGCGTCTTGGCCACGCCCCCTGCTTCTAGATACGAGATACTTGATCTAAATTATAAAATAGGAATTGCATACCATTAGCCGATATACGTATAGGAACATGGGTACATGATATTTGAATGTCATCCGTTCCAGGGTGGGCTCCACGACTCAGGCTCGAGCCCGCAGGAACTTTTGCTAAAAAACTGAAGGAACCAGACCCCCTACCCTCTCTCTTAGGCGGCTACCTTCGGGTGTTGAAAAAGTCATTGATTCCCGATGCCGTGGTAGAGTTTCCAATCCCAACCATGGTGCACGTAAGCTTAGAAAAGCTGGACCAAGGCGGTGGTTAGGCGGACGCCCCATTGTTCGTGGTGTTGCAATGAATCCAGTGGATCATCCTCATGGAGGAGGTGGGGGCGCACGAAAGGAGGTAGACCTTCGGTGTCACCTTGGGGAAGCCCACCAAAGCTGGATTTCGGGCAGGGGTGGGGAAAGGCAGAAATGAGTTCATGCCACGACGATCTATATGGAAGGGCAGTTTTGTTGATGCATTCCTCTTGAGAATGAAGAAGAAGAGAGATATTTGAACAGGAGAATTTGGTCACGTAGATCTTCTATTTTGCCGGACTTCGTTAATAGCACCGTACGAATTCACCAATGGAAAACAACTCCTTCTCTTAAAGTTCTGTCTCCGGACAGATTCTCATAAGCTGGCTACTCATAAGCGCCGGTGCGGGGCTCGTTTGTTCATTTCAAAAGAAGGCACTCTATATCTATCGAAGTATAAGTGGATCGGGAATAAGTGATTGTACATCCGAAAAAAGACTCATCAGTGGCAATAACAGATAGTATGTCAGCAATCGTCGAATCCATTCCTGTGTCAGCGCCCAGTCTCGAATCACAATAAGTTGGGGTTGGGTGGGAGTAAGAAGCTATAAAATAGATTTTTGAAGGGGTGAAATGATTAGATAGGACTAGAGATGGATGGGGCAGTATTGACATTTATACTTTAGTTGGGTATCTTCTTTATTAAAGCACATAAATTTGGAAGTATTGAAAACATCCATGTGCCAGACTTCCAAATTGATGCCGTTGCCTTTGAGTCCTGGAAGTTCACTGACCTGCCCGGTCGGACGGAATTATCATTCACCAGTATCGGATATAGTTAGTAAGGCAAGCTTTATTGTATGACTCTCAAGGACGCCATTGTGTTTGTGTGAAGCTAGATGAATAGGCATACCTTCATCAAAGTCTCCCGAGACCGTCCTAAGGGGTGTACGAAAAAGGTTACGGAGTCTCGACCTCAAACGAGTTTCCGGAAACCAGCGACGGGAAGATGGACGAAGATTGGGAAAGTCCATCTCTCGCCCTATCTTACTAATAATAATAGAGGGGGGTATGTTTCGCCAACGCAAACTTGGGACGAGCTAAGTGATGCAGACGACTACTTTTCCTGCAACGTCATCCTTTATCCTTATATTATATATTATAGGCAAGCGACGCAAATTTCGCTAACAAAATGATCAAGGTTAATCGCAGTGACGAAGACGACAGGAGAACTATCATCGAAGGGGAGAATTACGGTAATACCAGAGCCAGGGTCCCCATCACACTTCGAGCGGGCAAAATCAATTTACATTCTTTATGAGCGGCTGCTCACGAAGTCACTCGCGGTAGAACCACTTGGGCAAGCTTTCAGTGCTATCACACCGCCTTCAGCTTGAGGGGGGCTGTTAAGAAAAGTGTATTTTATCTGTTTTTTTTTCTTTTAACTTTCATAAAAGAATGGAATTCGTAATCCAAGGAATGATAGCCTTTATGACATTCCCCTCTTTCTTACTCTAGGTAAGCGCTGTTCCCTCCACCTCTAAGGAAGCCTTTAAAGTAGTTAGTCTCTTAGGAAAGTTTTCCCTGACATCATATAGAGAGCCTGCTCCGGGGTAAGACCTGCAGTATCAAAAAGTCCCCGGGGTGTTAGTATATTGTAATCGTTTTTGTATCTTAGGGAAGAAGTAAGCACATCAAATTCTATTCTAGTGGTAAGCGTCTTCTGAGCGATACCAATCGATAGCGTATGGAAAGGGCTTTGCTCCGTTGGTAAGTAGGTAGTTCTGATCTTCGACCACCCTCTCCAGTCGGGGAACGCATGAGATATTACCTAAACCAAGTAGGTCCTTGAGCGGATCCCACGTTAGCCCCAATACGTTGGTCTCTCACTAAAAAAGTAAATGCTTGAGCTGAGACGCTTCTGGTCCAGTTGGCCCGTAAAACTCACTAGGATTATTGAACCAGACAAAGCAACAAGCAATGAAACCAAAGACAGTAAAGCACCTAAATATAAGACAAGTAAGCCTCTCCAGACCACGGCGAGCCCAGCAAAGGGTTTGGTTAAGATATGCCAGATTCAACCAAGTATACAAATGGAACCTAACCATACATGTCCTCCAATTATATCTTCCAAATCGTCCACACTAACAATCCATCCTTCTCCTCCAAGGGCGATTTTAGTAAATAACCAAATAACACTTGGGCTAAGGGTCAAGTTGGTAATTTCTTAACCCTCCGGGAGCCCAGGTCATATACGCCCCCAAAATAAGAGCCTTGAATACTAGAGAAAAGCACCTATACCTAACAAGATTAAGTGAATACCAAAATTGTGGTCATTTTATTCTATTCCATACATAACCGAAGAATGGAAAAGATTCTTCAAGAGTCTCAGGTCCCAGAAGTGCATGATAAATACCGCCAAAGCCCAAGACTGCGGAGGAAATTAGTGAAGTACTCCAGATACAAAGTATGGAAAGGTGTCTATAACTTCCCCACCAGGACCTACCCCCCCAACCTGGAGTAGCTAGGTGGGGAAGTCCAATTAATCCTTGTTTCATACATGGGCTTATCTGGTACGAAATGAGCCACTTCAAATAGGTTCATTGCTCCGGCCCAGAATACGATTAATCCGGCATGGGCTACGAGCCCCGAGTAGTTTACCGGAAGGAGTTGTCGGGCATTCCCGGCCCACCAAGCGAAACCGGTGGTTTCTTGGTCACGACCAGCTAAAGCTAAGTTCCATTAAAGAGCG
>JAREIK010014766.1:0-25567 GCA_029783825.1 Sapria himalayana
AGATAGACACAAATATAGATAGACATATAGAAAGATATATAGAATGAAAGATAGGTCGCTAGATATTTAGACAGATTGAAAGATTGACAGATATACACATAGATATATTGACATATTGAAATATTTACATATAGGTATAAAGACAGATAGACATATAGATAGATAGATAGACACATTGTTAGATAGATAGATAGATATAAAGATAGATAGTTAGCAAAATAGACATATAATTAGATAAACAGATAAACAAATAAGTAGATAGACAAATAGGTAGATAGATAGATTGATTGATAAAAAGAGAGATAAAAGGACAGATAAGCAGATAAACAGATAAATAAATAGAAAGAAAGAAAGATATATAGATAGATATATAGATAAAAAGATATGCAAATATGCAAAAATATAGATTTGTATAGAGATAGAGCGATAGATAGACAAATAGACAGACAGACAGACACATAGATAGATATATTGATTTAAAGTTAGACACATTGACATACAAATAGATAGATAGACAGATAGATAGAGAAATAGACAGATTGATAGATAGGCAACTAGATAGATAGACAAATAGATAGATAGACATGTACCAGATAACTAGATAGACATATAGACAGACAGACAGTATATATATACATATATATTATATATAGATAAGTATATTAGATAACAAAATAGGACATTAGACCAATCGACAATAGATTAGATCGAAAGATAGTTAGGATAATAGTATAGATAGATAGCTAGATAAATAGATAAAAGACAGATAGACATATAGATAGATAGTCAGATAGAAAGATATGCAGATAGACATATAGATACATTGGCACATAGACACATAGAAGATTGAAAGATTTACAAATAGACAGATAGACATAAAGATATAGATAAATAGACAAATAGACTATTAGACAAAAAGATTGATAGACAGATAGATAGATAAACAGATTGACATATAGATAGATTGAAATATAGACACATATCCATATAGAGAAATAGATAGATAGATAGATAGATAGATAGATACATAAATACCACAGATAGATAGATTGATATATATTTAGACAGATATACATATCAACATGCACATATTTAGATAGATAGAATATATATAGATTTAATAGATAGACAGACAGATAGATAGATAGATAGACAAATAGATAGATAAGAAAATTAAGCAGGTAGTCATATAAGTAGAGAGATAGATAGATAGATAGATAGATAGACAAATACATAGATAGATAAATAGCTAGATAGACAGATAGATAGATAAATTGATAGATAGACAGATAGATAGATAGATAGATAGACAAATAGATAGAAAGACAGATAGATAGATCGACAAATAGATAGATAGATTCTTTGATAGCTAGATAGATAGACTGATAGATAGATAGAGAGATAGACAAGTAGGCAGCTAAATAGATTGACACACAGATCGATAGACAAATATATAGATGGGTGGATAGATAGATAGACTAGTAGACATATAGATAGATAGAAAGATAGACAGATAGACAGGAAGATAGATCGATAGATAGATAGATAGATATATAGACAAATAAATAGATAAATAGATAGACAAATTGATAGAAAGTTTACATATTGACAAATAGATAGACAGACAGATAAATAAATATACAAATAGATAAACAGATATATAGATAGATAGATAGATAGATAGACAGATAAATAGATTGTTAGATACACAGATATATAGATAGAAACATGGGCAAATAGACAGATATATATATATATATATATATATATATATATATATATATATGCAAATAGATAGATCAACAAATATACATTAGACATATAGATAGATAGACATATAGACATATAGACAGATAGATAGACAGATGGATAGATAGAGAGATCAAGAGATATATAGAGAGATAGACAGATATATAGATTGAGAGATTGAGAGATTGACAAATTGATATTTTTAAAGTAAGATTAATAGACAGATATAGATATTGACAAATAGACAGAGAGATAGAAAGACATACAGATAGATAGATATACAAATAGACAGATATAAACATAGACAAATAGATATATTGATTGATTGAAATATAGTTAGATAGATAGACACACAAATAGATAAATAGATAGTCAGATTGAAAAATAGACTGATATACATATTGATAAATAGACCTTTATATAGACAGACAGATAGACAGTTAGATAGATAGATAGAATATACATGTTTTTAGATAGATAGATAGATAAATAGACATGTAATTAGATAGACATATTAATAGATAAACATATAATGAGAGAGATAGATAGTCAGATAGATAGATATACAGATAGAATGAATAATACATAGATCATTAGATAGATAGATGGATTGATATTTAGAGAGATAGATTAATATATATTTAGACAGATAAACAGGTATAAGAAAAGTAGAAAGATAGATAGTCAGATATATATATATATATAGACAGATTGACATCTATTTAGATAGTTTGATACATAGATAAGTTGATAGACAGATAGAAAGATAAATAGATAGACATATTGATAGATTTACATGATGACAGATAAACAGATAGATAGATAGTCAGAATGTTATATAGATAGCGTGATAGATAGATAGATAGATAGAAAAATTGAAAAATAGAACATAGAAGAAATAGACAAATATACAGATAAATAGATAGACAGATGGAAATATAGTCATATAGATACATAGATAAATAGATAGATAGACTAATCGATAGACAAAAATGGAGAAAGTTAGATAGATAGATAGACAGATAGATAGACATAAAGACAGATAACAGAGAGACAAATAGAAAGATAGAAAGATATAAAGATATACAGATAGATAAATAGACAAATAGATAGATAGATTATTAGATTGATAGATTGACAGATTGATAGATTGACAGATTGATAGATTGATAGATTGATGGATTGATATTTGATAGATTTATAGTAATACTGATATGCATATCGAAAGATAGACTGATAAATAGATAGAAAGATTGACATATAGAAATATATACACATAAATATATAGATAGATAGATAGACAGGTAGAAATGAAAATAGGCAGATAGGCAAATAGACAAATAGATAGATAGTAAGATTGTTAGATAGACAGATAGTCCCATAGACAGATAGACATGTAGACATATAGACATATAGACAAATAGAAAGATAGATAGACATATAGATAATTGGATAGACAGATAGATAGATAGATAGATATACAGATAGATCGATAGATATACAGATAGATAGATTGACAAATAAACAAATAGATAGACAAACTTACAAATAGATAGATAAATAGATAGATTGAAAGATTGACAGATTGAAAGATTAATAGATTGAAAAATTAATAGATTTACAGATTTATAGATAGATAGATTCAAAGTTAGACAGATAGATAGGGAGATAGATATATAGATAGATAATTAGACATATAAACATATAGATAGACAGAAAGAAAGATAGATAGAAAGATAAATAGATAGACAGATAGTCATATAGACTTATATATAGAGATATAGGCATATTGGCAGATTTATACATAGATCGATAGATAGATATGCAAATAGGTAGATAAGCTTATAGAATAGATAGATAGATAGATAGATAGATAGATAGATAAAAAGATCGACAGATACATAAGATAGATAAAAGAAAGAAAGATAGATATATAGATAGACAAATAGATAGGTAATTAGATAGATAGATTGTTAGATAAACAAATAATGAGAAAGACAGATAGTTAGATAAATAGATATACAGATAGAATGAAAGATACCAAGATAATTAGACAGATATATGGATTGATAGTTAAAGAGATAGATTGATATATATATTTAGACAGATAAACATATATAAAAAAAATAGAAAGATAGATAGTCAGATATATAGATAGACAGATTTACATATATTTAGATAGTTTAATACATAAATAAATAGATAGACAGATAGAAAGTTAAATTGATAGACAGATTGATAGATTTACATGATGATAGTTAAATAGATAGAGAGATAGTCAAAATGTTAGATAGATAGCTTGATAGATAGATAGATAGAAAAATTGAAAAATAGATCATAGAAGAAATTGAAAAATAGACAAATAGATAGATAAATAGATAGACAGATAGAAATATAGTCATATAGATAAATAGACAGATAGACAAATAGATAGATAAAAATGGAGAAAGTTAGATAGATAGATAGACAGATAGTTAGACATAAAGACAGATAGACAGATAGACAAATAGAAAGATAGACACATAGACATATAGATTGTTAGACAAATAGATAGATAGATAGATTAACAGATTGATAGATTGACAGATTGATAGATTGATAGATTGATAGATTGATATTTGATAGATTGATAGTAATACTGATATGCATATCGAGATATTGACTGATAAATAGATAGAAAGATCGACATATAGAAATATATACACATAGATAGATAGATAGATAGACAGACATAAATGAAAATAGGTAGATAGGCAAATAGACAAATAGTTAGATAGTTAGATAGTTAGATAGACAAATAGACCCATAGAAAGATAGACATATAGACATGTAGACAAATAGAAAGAAAGATAGATAGACATATAGATAATTTGATTGATAGATAGATAGCTAAATAGACAGATATACAAATAGATAGATAGATAGATAAACAAACATACAGATAGATAGATAGATAAATAGATAGATTGAAAGATTGACAGATTGAAAGATTGATAGATTGACAAATTAACAGATTTACAGATTGATTGATTGATAGATATATAGATAGACAGATAGACAGAGAGAGAGAGAAAGAGAGATATATATATATATATATATATATATATACATGTAGACAAATAGATAGACAAACTGAAAGAAATAAAGAAAGATAGATAGATAGACAGATTGTCATATAAACTTATATATAGATAGGCATATTGGCAGATTTATACGTAGATAGATAGACATATAGGAAAATAGGTAGTTAAGCTTATAAAATAGATAGATAGATAGATAGATCGACATATATATAGATAGATAAAATAAAGAAAGATAGATATATAGATAGACATTTAGACATATAGCCAGATAGACCGATAGACAAATAGACTGATAGACAGGTAGATAGATTTATTGATAGACCAATAGACAGGTAGATAAATTTATTGATAGATAGATAGATACACAGATAGACAAATAGAAATATAGATAGATAGTCAAATAAATAGATAGACAGATACACAGATAGACAAATAGAAATATAGATAGATAGTCAAATAAATAGATAGACAGATTTACAAATATACAAATAATCAAATAGATGGATAGACCAATAAACAGACAGATAGATAGATAGACAAATAAAAAATATATACAAAAAAATAGATAGACAGATATATAGATAGATAGATATATATATTTTATGACATATCGATAGATATTTATTTAAACCATTCAGATAGATAGACATTTATACACAAAGATAAATAGATAGATAAATGATAGACAGATTGATTGATTGATTGATATACTGATAAATAGATTGATTGATTGATTGATTGACAGATATAATGATAGATAGATGGATAGACATATAGATAGATAGTTAGATAGACAGGCAGATAGATACATAAAGAGATAGACAGATAAAGAGATAGATAAATAAATAGATGCACAGATAGATAGATTGACAAAAATACATATAGACATATAAAATGATAGACTCAAAGAAAGGTTGATAGATAGATAGATAGTCTAATAACTAGATAGACAAATATGTAGATATCCATATTAGTGAGATAGAGTGATAATCGAGTGATAATAGAGTTATAATATTGTGATAATAGTTAAATAGAGAGATAGTGAGATAGTGAGATAGAGAGATAGACATATTGATAGATTGACAAATAGACACATTGACATATAGACTAATAGATAGATAGATAGATAGACTGATAGACTGATAGACAAAAAGGTAGATAGTCAAAAATACATATAAATTGATTTATAGATAGATAGATTGATTGATTGACAGATACATATATCGACACTAGACAAATAGACATATAGATAGAAATACAAAAGACAAATAGATAGATAGATAAACAAATAGACATATAGATAGATAGATAAAAGATAGATAGATGGATATATAGATAGATAGACATATAGTCATATAGATTGATTGATAGATAGACAGATAGATAGACAGATAGATAGATAGACAGATAGACATATAGACAGATAGAGAGAGAGAGAGAGAGAGAGATAGACATATAGACATATATATATATAGATATACCAATAGACAAATAGATAGATAAATAGATTGATAGATAGACAAATAAATAAATAGATAGACAGATAAAATTATAGTTAGATAATTAGATAGGTAGAAAGATAGAAAAGTAGATAGATAAAGAGATAAATTTGTAAATAGATAGTGTGAAAAAAAAGATAGGTAGATAAACCATTTTAATAGATAGACATATAGACAAATAGATAGATACACAGATAGATAGATAAACAAATAATCAGATAAAAAAATATAAAGATATACACATAGATAGAAAAACATATAAATAGATAGATATATTAATAGACTGATAGACATATAGACATATAGATCGATAGATATATAGATAGATAGGTTTACAAACAGGCAGACAGACAGATAAACAATTGTATAGATAGCCAAATAGAAAAATAGATAGATGCACAGATAGACTGATAGACAAATCGATAGAAGAAAGAAAAATAGATAGACAGATAGGCAAATTGATAGAAGGCAGACAGACAAAAATAAAGTGATAAACAAATTGTTAGAAAGACAGATTGATAGAGAGATAGATTGATAGATTCGGAAAAAGTCAATATGACATAAAGGCTGATAGAGATATAGATAGATTGATAGATAGATACATAGATACATAGGTAGTTATCAAGATAGATAGATAAAGAAAAGGACAAATAGATAGATAAATAGATAAATAGATAGATAGATCGACAGTTAGATAGATAGATAGATATACATATAGGGAGATATATAAATACACATATAGGCATATAGACAAATATACAGATAGACAGAAGACATATAGACAGATAGATAAGTATATAGATAAAGAGATAAGCCAATAAACTATTATACAAATAGAGAGATAGATAGATGGACAAATTGGTAGATAGGCAGATATATAGATAGAGAGATAGATAGATATATAGTTAGACAAATAGACAAATAGACAGATAGATAGAATATTGATTGGAATATAGACAAATAGACAGATATAAAGATAATCAGATAGTCAGATAGATAGATAAATAGAATGTTTGATACATAGACATATAAACCCATCGACATGTAGATACATAGATAGATAGATAGATAGATAGATATATATATATATATATATATATATATATATATATATATATATATATATATATATATATTAATTGATTTAAAGATAGATATATATATAGATAGATAGACAAGCATACAAATATACCGATCAATAGAAATAAAAATAGATAAACAGCCAGATAGGTAGATTTACAAATAGACATATATACAGTCACAAAGATTGATAGATAAATATATATATATATATATATATGTGTATATATAAAGATAGGTGGATAATAGATAGACATGGCTAAATTGACATTTAGATAAAAATAGATAGACATATACATAAACTAATAGATAGAAAGATAGTTAGATACATAGATAGACATTTAGAGAGAGAGAGAGAGAGAGATAGATAGATAGATATATACACAAATAGATAGATAAAGAAATAGTCAGATAGATAGATAAATAGATAGACAAACAAGTAGATAGATAAAGGATAAACTGATTAATAAATAGACAAATACTCAAATAGTGAGATAGAAAGTTAGACATATAGACCATATAGACAAATATGAAAAATTGACATATAGATATATAAATAGATAAATAAACAGATAGATATATAGACAGATAGACAAATAGACAAATTGACAAATATATATATATATATATATACATAATTATAGATAAATTAATAGATAGGTAGACAGATAGAAAGAAAGATAGATAGATATAAAGACAGATAGATAGATAGATTGATTGATACATGGATACACATATGCATAAAAAGACAAATAGAAAGATAGTCACATTAAAACATATACAGATATATAGAGGTGGTAAACAGACTGGGCCTGGCTGTCCCTACACTAGGCACAACATGATTTGACCGTTTCCTGCCCGGCATGGCATTAAAATTTTTCATGCCTGTGATTAAGCCGGGCCTGCTCATGGCACGAACAATGTTGTGCTGTGCCAAAGCCAATCGGGCCTTGTGTAGGGCTAGGCATGGCACGGTAACATGGCTGGTGGGCATGGTAGCTCTGCACGAGATGAGAAACCACGCTAGTGGCTGAGCCCGATGCATCCGGAAATCGCCCGGGTCCGATTCCAATTTCAATCCCCCCTCAATCCATTCCCCAATGGTTTTAAAAATTAAAAAAAATTAAAAAATTAGTAATTTAAGATGCTAGATTTCGCCTCCAACGATTATAGAGCATTATCCAATGTCCCACATGATTCTGCCCCAAAAAATAAATAAAATAATAAAAAACTTTTTTAAAACTTTTTAAAAAAAATCTTTTTATTATTCTATAAAAGCCCCGTCCCCTCTTTCAAATTATATGTTTTTCAAAAACATAAATTCTCATACTCTCTCTAAAATCTCTCCTAAAATTCTTTCTTAAGATTTCGGCTCAGCTTTTTGGGACTCGCAACTCGAGCTTGGCTTTCATTGGTGTTTGCATTGGTTTTTGGAAGTTGGATTTGTGGTGCATGCTTTACCTTTACACTACTTTACAGGGATTTCTATTTTTTTAATTAGTTAACAAAAAGTCGTAAGTCTTAATTTAACATAATATTTAAAATTAATTAGTTTTTTACTCTCTCTCTCTCTCTCTACTTTTTAATCTACACTCTTGCCTTAAAAAACCAAAATAAAGACAAATACTAATGAAATTAATTTAAATTTAGAAAATAAAAATTTTACACAAAGATTCGAGGCTGCTGAAACTTTGGTTTATCTGGTCGTCTCAACCCAATCATCTAAAAAACAAAAAACTAGGAGTACTTTTATAGTTTCGACTCATTTTAATATAATAAATCAAAAAAATATTAGGGGGGAGGAAGCAGAAATGGCACAGTGTAAATATTGTAAGAAAATTTTAACTTGTAAGTGAGCTTTTGAGATTGGGCAACTTAATAGACATGCCAAACTATGCACCAAAAAACATGATGCATTAGATCCTAGGCAAACCTCATTAGCAGTGCATTTTTTGAGGCAAGATCCAGTTCAGTCTCAAAATTTACTTTCTTCATATACCACAACGACTTGGGTAGGAAAGGCATGGTGAAACTAATCAATATGATGGTTCTTCTAGTCCGATTTTCGAAAGATCCAAGGATAGTGAGCATCATGCATACATAATTTCAGTCTGCTTATCCTTGGATTCCTATGTCCACATCTAGGAATGATATTCTAAAATATTATAAGTTAGAAATACAAATAATACATAATGAATTTATGGCATAGAGTGGAGTGGTGTTCATGATGTCCGATATCTGGAAAAGTCATGACGATGCATCTTATGCATGTCTCACCACCCACTATGTAGAATCTAAATGGACTCTAAATAAAAAAATTTTAGGATTCTCTGAGATTCTTCATCCTCATAATGGCCCGGCCATTTTTTAGAGTATGATGATCTTTATAGAATAAAAAATTCAAAATAAAATTTTTTGTATCACATTTGATAATGCATCTAATAATAGAGTAGCGATTAACATGTTTGTTAGGAATATTAGAGACTGACAATTAGGATAGATTTTCCACATCAGATAAATGTGTCATGTGATTAACTTGATTGTATAAGCGGGGATGAAGGTGTGTTACCTCGCTTTGGAAAAAATACATAACTCACTAAAATACATTCACATGCTTCGTAGACAACCTGAGTTCGATAGTCTCTATTTATCTACAAATCTAAATTAAAAGAAATTCTAATCGAATGTGAGACACCATTGGAATTACACGTACCTGAAATTACACCTGAGGGTTCATTCACGAGAAGTTGACAGATAATTTCACATACTACGATACTAGGTATGGTGGTAATAGTAGTGACTTAGCCATATGGTTGTAGAGATTGAAACCAAGTACTTAAAGTACTGGTCCACCATTCGATCTCTTTATTGACTCTCTGCGTACATGGACCCTAGGGTTAAGGTGGATGGGGTAGATTACATTTTGACATATATTACCTCGTGCATGAACCTAGAAGACCCACCTGAGGGTTCATTCACGAGAAGTTGACAGACCATTTCACATACTACGATACTATGTATGGTGGTAATAATAGTGAGGCTCCGAGTACGTACATGGATGCCATATTCGGAGATGATGACTTTTTCATTCAGTTAGCGAGAGGAAAATGACGAGGTGGACCGTAGAATAGGAGCGAGCTATCTCGGTACCTAGATACTGATTTCTTCTCAATCCGCTCACATTCTGATACTAAGAATCTTGATAAATTACAGTGGTGAAAATCACACGAGTCCACATTTCCTGTGCTATCTAAGATGGCACATGATCTACTGACTCCTCTGATGTCGAGCATAGTATCGGAGTCTGCTTTTTCTATTGCAGTGATTGTGATTTTAGATATAAGATCGAGATTACTTCCAGATATTATTGAGGCTTTAGCATGCATAAATAATTAGGAGGATTCAAGCTTTAGGTTCGAGAATCATGCTGAGAATGGGTTTGGGACTACGAGTTAAAGCGGAGGAGTTGATTTCTGATTATGATTTATTAGATAGTTATTTTGATATTGGGCTGAGGATGATAAGGATATGATGATGCACGATTGATGAGGTTGACACTTGATACCTGTCGGTTGATGATTGTGGGATTGTGACATGCCAATGCTAACAATTACACTTATCTTACAGTTATGCTTATGCTTATGAGTTATGCTTGATTATGTTTTTGATTTCAATATTTTGTACTCATTTTTATTTACATTGTATTTATTTTGGTTTGGTCGTTTGGATTTGTAACTTTGTCATTTTTGTTAACGAAATTGTGTTTATTTTATTTTTGTGTTTAAGAATTTAATATATAAATTCTAAAATATAAGTCTAATAAATTAAAATTATAATTTAATTAATACATAATTAAAATAAATAATATATAAAAAAATAAACTTTATAAGTATTCAAAAATTTACAATTTACAATTTAAATATTTTTAAACATTATCTATTTTATATTTTATAATTAGTTACAAATTTAAAAATTATAAATAATTTTTTTATTTTTTTAACCCGACCCGTACGGGGATTACCCAGCTCGAAAAAAAACCAACTGTGCCTGGCATGGCTTGAAGAAACAATGCCGGACCAGACATGACATGGTACAGTAACTGTGCTGGCCGACCCGGCATGGCCCGTTTGACACCTCTAGATAGATATATAGCTAGCTACATAAATAGATAGCTAGTTACATAGATAGATAGATAGATGGAAAAAAGACAAAAAAATCGAAAGACATACAAATAGAGAGATAGAAAATAAACAGACATATACATTGACAGACACACACACACAGCCAAACCGACAAATAGACAAACACATAGACACACATATAGATAGATAGACAAACAGATAGATAGATAGATAGATAGACAGATAGAGGATAGACACAGAGAGATAGACAATTAGAAAGAAAGATAGATAAACAGATAAACAAATAGACAGATAGAAAAATATATACATTGACAAGTAGATAGATAAAGAGATAAACTGATATACAGATAAACTTATAGAAAATTAGATAGATAGACACCATACAAACAAATAGATGTATGGACAGATAGACAGATAGTAAGATAGATAGATAAATAGATAGACAAATAAACAGATAGACAAATAGACAGATTGATAAATAGACAAATATACAGATAGACACACAGAGATATAGACAGATAGATAGCTAAAAAGATAGACTGATAGACATATAGACAGATATATAGACAGACAGATAGATAGATAGATAGATAGATAGATCGATAGACAAACTAATGGACAGCTAAAAATATAGACAGATAGACATATTGACAAATAGATATAAATATAATTAGATAAATAGATAAACAAATAGATATATAGACAGACAGCCAATTAGACAGACATCCAAATAGATAGATAGACACATAGAGAGATAGATAGCTAGATAGATAGACATATAGACATATAGACAGATAGACAGACAGACAAATAGATATATCGATAGATAGAAAAGATAGATAGATAGAAAGATATTAAGATAGATAGATAGTTAGATATATATACAAATAGATTGATAGACAAATAGAGAGATAGATAGATACACATACAGATAGAAGACAGATAGACATACTGATAGACAAACAAATAGATAGACAGATAGATAGACAGAAAGGTAGATAAAAAATAGACACACATATAGACATACAGATACACAAATAGACAGACAGGCAAGTAGATAATAGTAAGATAAACTAATAAATAAATAGACAGATAGACAAATAGAAAGATAGACAGATAAACTATATATATAGAAAGAGAGATAGAAAGATAGATAATTAGTCAGATAGACAGATAGATAGATAGAAAATAGATAAATAAACAGATATATAGATAGACAGATAGACAAATAGATAGATAGATATATATATATATATATAGATATATAGACATATACACAAATTTAAAGATAGAAATATAGTCACATTGATAGATAGACTGATAGAAAAATAGATAGATAAAGAAAAAAATGATAAATAGATAGATAGAGTGATAGACAAATAAACCATATAGATAGATAGACAGATAGACTAATAGATAAATAAATAGATTGACAGTTATACTGATAGAAAGATAGACATATAGACAAATAGACAGAAAGATAAATAGACTAATAGATAGATAGACAAAAGGATAGATAGAGAGATAGACAAATAGACATAAAGATAGATAGACATATAGACAAATTGACTAATAGAAAGATAGATAGATAGATAGAGAGACAGAAAGATAGATAGACAGACAGATAGATAGATAGACAGATAGATAAATAGGTATACATACAATTAGACAGGTAGAAAGATAGTCAGATAATTAGATAGACAGATAGATAAGTAGATAGATAAAGACATAAATTTCTAAACAGATAGATAGATAGACAGAAAGACCAAATAGATAGATAGATAAATAGATAGATAAATAGATAGATAGATGGATAATGTGATAGACAGACAGATAGAAATTTAGATAGATATACATAGAGAGAGATAAATAGATAGAATGATAAAGAGATATACAAATAGATAGACAAACAAGTAGAAAGATAAAAAGATAAACCAATTAATAGATAGACATATATACAGATATAGAGATAGACATCAAGACAATATAAAAGATAGATAGATTGATAGATAGATAGATAGATAGTCATATAGATAGATAGATATATATATACAGATAGACAGATATATAAATAAACAGATAGACAAATAGATAGATAGATAGACAAATAGATAGATAGATAGACAAATAGATAAATAGACAGATAAACAGATAGAAATATAGATATATAGACAGATAGACAAGTAGATGAACAAAGAGAAAAACTGATAAATAAATAGATAGATAGATAGCGAGATAGATAGATAAAATATATATATATAGATATACATATAAACAAATAAATAGATAAATAGATAGACAAATAGATAGATCGAAAGTTAGATAGATATAGAGAAAGACATATAGATATAATGACAATTTGATAGATAGATAGATAGACAAAAAGATATATAGATATATGTACATATAGACAAATAGACAGATAGACAGATGGAAAATAGACAGAAAGACAAATAGATAAATAGAAAAATAGATATATACACAATTAGATAGATAGAAAGATAGTCATATAATAATATAGATAGAAAGATAGATATTCAGATAGGCAGATAGATAGATAGAAAGGTAGATAGACAAAAATAAATAGATAAACAAATTGTTAAATAGATAGATAAATAGATAGATAGATAGATAGATAGAAAAAATATTGACAGATTTACAGATAGTGAGATAGACAGATAGATAGATAGACAAATAAACAGATTGATAAATAAACAAATATATAGATAGATAGATAGACAAATAGATAGATATACATATAGATAAATATATAGATACATAGATATATATATAGTAGATAGATTGATTGATTGAGAGATAGAAGATAGATTGATAGATAGTTAGATAGTCAGATAGACAGATAGACAAATAGAGAAATAGATAGTTAGATAGATTTACAAATTGATAGATAGTCAGAAAGGTAGATAGATGGATATATAGAAAGATAGCCATATAGATCGATAGGTAAATAGATAGATAGATAGGTACGTAGGTAGATAGATTGATAGAAAGATCGATCGATAGAT
Source organism: Sapria himalayana (assembly GCA_029783825.1). Taxonomy (NCBI): domain Eukaryota; kingdom Viridiplantae; phylum Streptophyta; class Magnoliopsida; order Malpighiales; family Rafflesiaceae; genus Sapria; species Sapria himalayana. The sequence goes on from JAREIK010014766.1 coordinate 14,580, forward strand.
AGATAGACTGCTACATAGATAGATAGATAGATAGATATACATACAGATAGATAGAAAAATAGACAAATAGACAAATAGACAAACATATAGATTGACACACAAAACATTGATAGATATATAGACACATAGACCCATAGACATATAGTTAGAAAGATAGTTAGATAAGCAGACACATAGAAAGACAGATGCACACACACGCACACAGACATAGATAGATAGATAGATAGACAAAGAGATAGAAAAAAAAAGAAACATAGATCGACAGACAAATAGACATACACACAGACACACAGACAAACAAAAAAACAGATAGATAGACAGACAAACAAGACGAAAGAAAGAAAGAAAGAAGATAGATAGATAGATAGATAGATAGATAGACATATAAACAGATGGACATATATATAGATAGATAAATAGATATATAGTCAGGTAGCTAGATAGAGATATAGAGAGACAGATAGAAAGATAGACATATTGATAAATAGATTGATAAAGATATAGATGGATAGATAGATAGATAGACATATAGACAGATAGATAGATAAGAAGATAGGCAGATAAACAGATGGATAGATTCAAAGATAAATATATAGACAGATAAAAAAAAGATAGATAGACAGATAGATAGACTGATATACAAATTGATATATTGACAGATTGATTAAAAGTCATAAAAATATAGACTAATAGATATATAGACAAATTGATAGAAAGACATATAGACTGATAAAAAAACAAATAGATAGGTAAAAGGCCAAATAGATAGATAGTCAGATAGTCATATAGTAATATACTCAAATAGATAGATGGTAAGATAGATAAATAAACATATAGATAGATAGAGATAGACAAATAGAAAGATTGGTATTTTAATAGATTGATAGATTCATAGTTAGACATATAGACATATAGACTAATATATAGATAGAAAAATAGATAGAAAGACAAATAAACTGATAGAGAGAGAGAAAGATTGAGATACCCAAATATAGATATAGAAAGATAGACATACAAATAAATAGATAGACAGATAGACAGTAAGATAGATAGTGAGATAAACATATAGACATATTGATAGATTAACAGATTGACAGTTTGACATATATACATATACACAGATAGACAGACAGGTAGATAGATAGACATATAGATAGAGAGATAAATAGATAGATAGATATAAAGATAGTCTGATACATAGATAGATAGCTAGATAGATATATAGATTGATAGATAGACACATAAAGTGATAGATAAATAAATAAATAAATATATATATATATATATATATAGACAAATAGATAGATAGATAGATAGATAGATAAACAGATAGATAGTTAGACAGATTGACAAATAGGCATATAGAGAGAGAAACAGACAGATAGACTGATAGATAGATAGATATAGGACATATATATAGGCAGACAGACAGACAAATAGATAGATAGATAGTTTTGATATATAGATAGATTGATTGAAAGAAAGATAGAAAGACAATTAAACAAAAAGATAGAAATACAGACAAGTATACAAATTGACATATAGACATATTGATATATATATATATATATATATATATATATGCATAGATAGATAGATCGAGGATAGACACAAACAAATAGATATATACAAAAATAGATAGATAGATAGTCAGATAGATAGATAGATAGATAGAAACACATTTATAGAGATAGACTGATAGACATATACAAAAATAGATGTATAGAAAGATAATAAGATCAAAAGATATGTACATAAACAAGTAGATAGATAAAGAGATAAACTAATAAATAGATATACATATAGAGAGATAAATAGATAGAACTCATAGATAGATAGACAGAAGGACAGATAGATAGATAGATAGATAGATAGATAAATAGACAATAATATAGATATATAGATAGATATATAAATAGATAGATAGATAGACAGATAGACAAATAGATAGATAAATAGATAGATAGATAGATATATAGACATACACACATATAGATAGAATAAAGATAGATAGACAGCAGACAGTTAAATATATCGATATACAAATAGATAAATATACAAATAGACATACAAATTGACTTACAGATAGATATATAGAAAGAAATATATATATATATATATATATATATATATATATATATATATATATATATATATATATAAACTAATAGACAGATAGACATATAAACTAATAGACAAATAGACACTATAGATAGATAGACTGATAGACATATACACAAATCGAAAGATAGAATGATCATCATATAGATAGATAAACAGATAGACAAGTTGATAGATAAAGAGATATACTAATAAACAAATAGATACATAGAGAGATAGACAGATATCTCATATAGACATTTAGACAGATAGACTGTTAGAAAGATAGAGAGATGAAAAAATAGATAGATAGAGAGATAGACAGATAGATAGACAGATAGTTAGATAGATAGATAGATAAATAGATAGATTCATAGATTGATAGATAGACAAATACAAAATATATACAAAGTTAGACTAATAGATAGATAGATATATAGATAGATAGATATAGATATAGATAGATATATATTATGACATATAGATAGAAAGAAAGATCGATAGATTGATAGATAAATAGTTAGACAAATAGAGAGATATACTGAAAAATTGAAATATTGATTGATATATAGACAGATAGACAGATAAACTGATAGACAGGTAGAAAGAAAGATAGATAGGCAGACATATAGATAATTAGACAGATAGATAGATAGATAGATAGCTAGACACATAAATAGATAGATAGATTGATTGATTGATTGTCAAATACACAAATAGATAGATAGAAAGATAGTTATATAGATTGATAGACAGATCGATGATTAAATAGATAAAAATATTAACTGATAAACATATAGACATATAAAGCGATAGATAGATAGCCCATATAGATAGATAAAGAGATAGATAGTCATATGGAAAGATAGATAAGTGTACAAATAAATAGAGAAAAAGATAGACAGACAAATAGATAAGTAGATAGATAGATAGATAGAATAATAGATAGATAGATGAATAGTTAGACTGGTAGATAGATAGATGATAGATAGATTGGCAAATAAATAGATAGATAGATAGATAGATAGATAAATAGATAGACAGATAAACAGATTGATAGATAGATATACAGATAGACATATACACAAATAGACATAGAAAGATAGTTAGATTGATAGATAGATAAATAGACAAGTAGATAGATAAAAAATAAATCAATAAAAAGATAGATATATCATCCATAGATTTAGATAGACAGATAGATAAATAGATAGATAGACAAATTAAAACTGGACATATGGACAAATGGACAAATAGAAATATAGAAAGATAGTGAGATTGATAGATACCAAGATAGATAAACAAAGAGATATATAGATAAACAGATATATAGATAGAAAGATAGAAAGATAGACAAAAAATAGATAGACAGAAAGATAGAAATACAGGTAGACAACTAGACAAATATACAAATAGACAGATAGATAGATAGATAGATAGATAGATAGACAGATAAACAAATAAATAAAAGATAGATAGACAAAACAAAAAGATACACAACTTATCAGATAAATAGATAGACAGAAGACATATAGACAGATAGATAGATATTTAGTTAGATAGATAGATATATAAATAGATAGACAAATAGACATATAGATAGATAGATAGATAGATAGATAGATAAGATATACACAAATAGACAAATAGAAAGATAGTAAGATAGATAGATAGACAGATTTATAAGTATATAGATAAAGAAAAAAACTCATAAACAAATAGATATATAGAAAGATAGATAGATAAGCCTTATTGACATTTAGATAGATAGTTAGAAAGACAAATGGAAAGATACATAGATAGACAAATAGATAGAGAAAGATTGATAGATATACAAATAGATAGAAAGAAAGAAAAACAAATAGACAGATAAATAGATAGATTGTACACAGATAGACAGCTAGACAAATAGACAAATAGACAAAAAGATAGAAAGAATGATATAAAGATTGACAAATAGACAGATAAATAGATATACAAATAGACAGATAGAAATATATATAGATAGACAGATAGACAAATAGATAGATAGCCAGATAGTAAGATAGAAAGATACACATATAGACAGACAGATAGTTAGATAGATAGACAGATAGACATATACACAAATAGATAGATATAAATATAATCAGATAGATTGATAGACAATTAAAGAAATAAAGAGATTAACAGATTAATAGATAGATATATATAGAATTAGATGTATAGGTCATATAGATAGATAGATAGATAAATAGCCATATAGATAGATAGATAGATAGATAAACAGCCATATAGATAGATAGATAGATAGACATATGGACAGATAGACAGATAGACAAATAGATAGATAAAAAGATAGACAGATAGACAAATAGATAGATAGATAGATAAATAAATAAATAGATAATTAGATAAACAGATAGACTGGTAGGAAGATAGACAATTAGATATATAATAAAATAGATAGATAGACAGACAAACATATAGACAGATAGACAGATAAATAGATAGCCAGATAGAGAATAGTAGATAGATAGAGAGATAAATAGATAAATAGATAAATAGATATACTAATAGACACATACAGAAATAGATATATAGAAAGATAGCCAGATAAAAGATAGATGGATAGACAGATAGATAGATTTAAAAAAAATAAGATATGCAGATATATAGATAAACATATAGATAGATAGATAGATAGATAGACACATAGACAGATAGCTATATATATAGCTAGATAGCCAGATTGACAGATAGACAAATAGATTGCCAGATTGACAGATAGGCAGATAGAAAGAAAGAAAGATAGATAGATAGATATATAAATAGATATATATAAATCAATAGATAGATTGATAGAAAGATAGATAGCTACATAGATATATAAATATAAATATAGAGATATAGATGGATAGTCACACAGATAGACATAAAGACAGATAAATAGACACACTGAAAGATAGACACGTACACACACACACATGGACAGTCACACAGACACATAGATAGACAGAAAAACAAACAAACACATAGACTCACAGACAAATAGATAGTTAAACAAATAGATAGATAGATAGGCAAATAAAGTATATATGGAGAGAAATGGACAATTAAAAAGATAGATAGATAGACAGATAGACACATAGATAGATAGATAGATATACAGATATATAGATAGATAGATTGATTGATAGATATACAGATATATAGATAAACAGAGAGACAAGTAGATAGATAAAGATATAAACAAATAAACAGATATGCATATAGATAGAAAATAGATATACCATATAGACAAATAGATAGATAGATAAATAGATAGATAGTTAGATAGATAGATAGATAGATAAATACACAGATATATAGATATACAGATATACAGATATACAGATATACAGATATACATATAGATAGATAGATAGATAGATAGATAGATAGCTAGATAGAAAGATAGATAGACAAATATACAAATTGACGAATAGGAAAATAGAAAGACACACAAATAGATAGCTACATATATAGATAGATAAAGAGATCGATAGATAGATAGAAATATATAAAGATAGATAGATAGATACCCACATACATAGATAAATAGACAGATAGACAAATAGAGATACAGACAGACATATATATAGATAGCAGTCAGAAAAATAGATAGACATGCAGACAAATAGATAAAAATACACAATGACAAACATACACACGGAAAGACAAATAGACAAATATACAAATAGACAGATAGATAGACAAATAAATAGATAGATAGATATATAGATAGATAGATAGATAGAAATATAGATAGATGTGCATATAGATGATAGACAAAGACAAATAGACATTTAAAGAAAGATAGATTGAATTATATACAAATAGATAGATAGAAAGATAGTTAGATAGATAGAAAGATAGAAATATAGAAAGATATTTAGATAAATAGATTAATAGACATTTACACAAATAGATAGATCGAAAGATTGTTAGATAGATAGATAGACAAATAGACAAGTAGATAGATAAAGAGATAAACTTATAAAAAATTAGATTGATAAAGAGATAGATAGATAGATATACAGATAGAAAGATAGACAGATAGAAAGATATGCAGATAGACAAATAGAAAAATAGATAGATAGAATGATAGATATATAGATAGTCACATAGTCAGATAGACAGATAGACAAATATACAGATACATAGATAGATAGATAGACATATAGACAAAATGACAAATATATAGATAGATAGATAGACAGATAGTCATATACACAAATAAAAAAATAGAAATATAATCAGATAATTAGATCGATATATAGACAAGTAGATAGATAAAGAGATAAATAGATAAATAGATAGACATATAAAGAGATGGATAGATAGACATATAAAGAGATAGATAGATAGACAGACAGATAGATAGATAGATAGTAGAAAGATAGACAAATAGATAGATAAATAGATAGACAAATAGATACACAAATAGATATATATTCAGAAAGAAAGACAAAACAACAGACATATAGATAGACAGATAAACATATACCAAAATAGACAAATAGAAAGATAGTCAGATAATTAGATAAACAGATAGACAAGTAGATAGATAAAGGGATACACTGATAATTCAATACACACATATAGAGATATATAGATCGAGAGATTGATAGATAGATAGAGAGACTTATAGACATATAGACATATCAATAGATTATAGATAGACAAAAATAAATAGATAGACATATATATAGATATACAGATAGTCATATTGACAAATTAATAGATAGAAAGATTGATAGATTGACATATTTTTAGACAGAAAGATAGACAGACAGATAGATAGATAGATAGATAGATAGAAAAATAGATAGACTTATATCTAGACACATAGAAACATAGATAGACAGACATACACACAGGCACATAGACACAAATTGAAATACAAATAGAACATAATTAAATAGATATACAGATAGATAGACAGATAGATACATAGATAGATAAATAGTTAGACAAATAGACATCTAGATAGATAGATAGATAGAAAGATAGACATGGCGATAGATAAAGATATAAACTAATAAGTAGATAGAAAGATAGATAGAAAGATAGTTAGATAGACCTTATAGACAGATATATAGATAAATAAATAGCAAATAGACAAATAGAGAGATAGAAAAATAGATAGATAGATAGATATACAAAAAGACAGATAGACAAATAGACATAAAGATAAATAGTCATATAGACAATTAGACAGATAATTAAATAGATAGACAGATAGATTGACAAAATGATAGATTTATAAATTGACAGATAGACATATAGACAAATAGAAAGAAAGAAAGACAGACAGACAGACAGATAGATAGATAGATAGATAGAGAGACTAATAGACAGATAGAATGATAGTTAGCTAGCCATAAAAATAGATAGATATATAGATATAGGGATAGACAAATAGACAGTTAGACAAAAGATAGACAAACAAATAGGCAGACAGATAGACAAATTGATAGATACATAGAGAAAAATATAGACATATAGACATATAAACAAATAGACAGATAGACTAATAGATAGATTGATAAATAGACAGATACATAGATTGGTAGATATACAAATATATAGATAAACAAATCGATAGATAGATAGATAAATAGATAAATATATAAATAGATAGATAGCTAGACAGATTGACATATAGATAGATAGATAAATAGATAGATAGACAGATAAATAGATTGGTAGATAGATAGATAGATAGATAGATATAAAGATTGGCAGACTGACATATAGATAGAAAGATATATAGAAATATAGATAGATAGACAGATAGACAAAATGAAAGATAGATTGATAGAAAAATAGATAGACATATATATATATATATACTTATAGACAGATAAACAGATAGACAGAAAAATAGATAGACAAATAGATTACTAGATAGACATATAGACATATAGACAAATAGATAGATTTATAGATTGATAGATTTACAGATAGACATATAGAAATTAAGAATGATACATAGATTGACAGATATACTAATAGACTGATAGATAGATATAAAGATATGTAGATAGCCATATTAACATATATATAAATAGACAAATAGATAGATAGATAGATAGATAGATAGATAGAGAAATACATAGATAAATCGATAGATATTTGATAGATAGATAGACACATAAATAAATAAAGAGATATATATATATATATATATATATATATATATATACACACACACACATAGACAGATAGATAGATAAATAGATAGATAGAAAGATAGATAGAAAAATAGACAAATAAACATATATAAACACACACACACACACACACACACACATATATATATATATATATATATATATATAAACATAGACACATAGAATACATAGATATATAGATATATAGACACATAGATAGATATATTTTTTGATTGATTGACATATAAACATATAGATTGATAGACACATAGATAGATATATATATATATATATAAACACATATACAGATAGACATATAGAAAGATATGTAGATAGCTAGATAGACAAATAGATTGATTGATTGACTGAAAGATAAATAGATAAATAGATAAACAAATAGATAGACAAATAGTTAGTTAGATAGATAGGTAAGTATAAATTAGATAGATAGATCGATAGATAAACAGATAGACTGATAGACAGATAGATAGATAGAATAAAAGATAGACATATCGACATATAGACTAATAGACAGACAAACAGATAGATAGATAGATAGATTGACTGATAGACACATAGACAAATAGAAAGATAGTTAGAAACTCATATAAAAAGATAGACAGATAGACATTTAGTCAAAAGGGAGATAAATTGTTAGACAAATAGACAGATAGACAAGTAGATAGTTAGACATATAGACATATAGACATGTAGACTGATAGACACACAAATAGACAGAAAGATAGATAGATAGATAGATAGATAGACGGTTAGATAGATATACATATTGACAGATAGAGAGATAAAAAGATAGTTAGATAGACAAAAGAAAGATATAAAGTAAGACAAATATATAGATAGACAAATAGATAAATAAATAGATAGATAAATAGATAGATAAATAGATAGACAAATATAGATTGTTAGATAGATAGATAAATTGATAGTCAAATAAAATGATAAACAAATAGACAAATCGATAAATAGATAGACAGACAGATAGATAGATACTTAAACAAAAGACAAATATATAGATCAACAAATAGATGGATAGAAAGATAGATAGATAGACAGTAGATATTTATAAAGATAGATAGATACATAGATAAATATATAGATAGATTTATAGCTAGATAGATAAAATGATAGATAGATAGATAGACAAATAGACAGACAGACAGATAGATAGATAGATATATAGCCAGATTTCCATATAGGCAAATAGATAGATAGACAGATACACATATATCTAGATAGATAGATAAATACATTGATAGATAGATATATAGCTAGATAGATAGATAGATAGATTGATTGATTGATTGATTGACAAATAGATAGAAAGATAGACAAAATTCAAGATAGTCAAACAAATAGATAAACAAGCACACACACAGACAGACAGATAGACACACAAAAGATAGATAGATAGAAACAAAGACAGACCGAAAAACACATAGACACATAGATATACATTTAGAATGGTAGACAAATAGACATATGTACAAATAGATAGATAGATAGATGGCCATATAGATAGATAGTCAAATAGACAAGTAGATAGATAGATAGATAGATAGAGAGATAAAATGATAGACCATATAGATTTATATATATATATATATAGACATAGATAAACACATAGATAGATAGACCGATATACAGATTGACAAATAGATAGAAAGATAAAAATATAGATAGAAAGACAGATAAATAGATAAACAGATAGACAAAAATAAAAAAAGGCATATAGGCAGATATAGAGATAGATAAATAGACAAAGAGACAGAAAGATAGATAGACATATAGACAAATAAATAGATTGATAAATAGATAAATAGATAGATACATAGATAGATAGACAGACATATAGAAAAATAGATAGATAAATAGATAGATAAATAAAAGAAAAATAGACAAAAATAAATAGATAGATTGTAAGAAAGATAGATAGATAGATATGAAAGAAGATACATAGACATATATAAAGATATTTAGATAGATAAATAAATATATAGACATAAATACATATTGACTCATAAAAAAATATGCAGATAGATAGATAAACAGATAGACATATAGACAGATAGGCATATAGACAGATAGATAGATAGATAAATTGATAGATAGATAGATTAATAATAGACAAATAGACAAATTATCAAATAGATAGATAGACAGATAGTCAAATAGAAAGATAGACAAATTGAAAATTAATTAATAGACTAATAGTTAGATAGACAAATAGACATAATATAGAAAGATAGATCAATAGAGAGACAAATATACATATAGTTAAATGGATAGAAGAAATATATACAGATATACAGATAGACATATAGACAGATAGACATATAAAAAAATAGACAGATAGACATATAGATAGATATATAGATAGATAGATATAAAGATATAAAGATAGAAAGATAGAAAGAACGAAAGATAGATAGATAAGTACACAGATAGACAAATAGAGAACGTGATAGATATATAGATAGATTAATATATACAGAAATAGACAGATAAAAAGATAGTTAGATAGACCCACAGATAGATATATAGATATATAGATATAAAGATAGATAGATAGATGGACATATATTTAGACATATAGCCAGAAATGTACATTAGCATATAGATAGATAGATAGACAAATAGACAGATAGACAAATTGACAAAAATATAAATAGT